>APFE030320281.1:0-54730 GCA_000404065.3 Pinus taeda
ATCTCCTAAGAAGACATCACCACCATCGTATTTCTCATACTCGCAGAACCACTCTTTATGGGGAGTGAAGTGAAAGGATGCACCTGAGTCAATCAACCATGCCTCATGATCTACATGTGTACTAGAAGAAGCCAAGTACACATCCACACCTTCAACTGAGGTGGTTTTCGCCTTTGCAAAAGGAGCATCATCAGATCCCTTTCCTTTATCAGGACTTTAGATTTACACTCCCTTGTCAAGTGCCCTTCCTTTCCGCATTTCCAACACACCACCTTTGTAGGTTTTCCTGGAGATTTAGATCTCCCACTCGATGACTTATTTTTTTTTTCTGTTCTAGGACCGTCCTCGTACAGACAAGGCATCAACATTCTGGTTGTCCATATTTTTCCGTCTCATCTCCTCTGTCAGCAAGGCTGAGACTATTTCATCAAACTGCAAAGCAATTTCATTACTACCTATTGCAATAACCAGACTATCCCACGAATCTGGTAGAGAACACAACAAACTAATGCACTTATCTTCATCTGAAATTTTACTATCAATAGATGATAACTGACTTATCACATTATTAAACACATTCAGATGCTCTGTCACCGAGTCTCCATCTTTCATCCTTAGGTTATACATCTTTTTCCGCAGGAACAGCTTATTCACCAGAGACTTAGATTGGTACAAAGTCCCTAACTTGTCCCACAAAGCCTTCGCTGTAGCTTCCCCTAATACATTCAACAATACTGAATCTGAGACACACAATCGTATTGCGCTCTTTGCCTTCCGATCCAACTTCTTCCATTCTTCATCGATCACTCTCGTTGGTTTAGTATCCGGACCTACCATGATCCACTGATCTTTATCCACCAACAGATCCTCCATCTTGAGTTTCCATAACTCAAAACTCTGACCATTGAACTTCTCAATCTCTATCTTTCCACTGCTCACCATCTCCTTTCACCACCAGAATCGATCTCGCAGATCTCCCACTGAATAGGGTCTACCATAGGCCCGAGCGAAACCCCTCAGCAACAAAGGTGTCCCCTTGAAGCCAAAACAACTCCGATACCAAATGTAGGTTTTAACCCCATACAGAAATTACCTGCATACGAATTCTAAATCGTAGAAAAATAAACAATGCGAGAGCATAACACATAAAAACACATACGCACAGAGATTTTCCCCTGGATCCAAAAACTGGGACTACCAGCTTGATTTTTCATTATGTTCCTTTCAATGTTACAATACATATTTATACATGCCGAAGCATCAAATACCATGGACCAAAAACCATTGTGCCCAATACCATGGACCAAGAAACCATCGCATCCAAAAAACATGTGCGAAAATCATGCACAAAACCATAGGTGGGTCCGCCCAACCTAACATAGGGTCCAAAACCAAAATTTTCCGGGGCGCTGCCCCAGACTCCATAAAATGGGGTTACGGGTACCCCTCAAACCCCCTATTAACTATGTGGAAAGAATATAACACAACCCAACACCTTCTCCCATCCATTCATCCTATATAAACCTCCCTCTTTCCCAAACAAAAGCTAGTGTTAATGTTGGTGTGCTAGTGTTAATTAAGTTTGGAGTAAACAACAAGCTATTCATAGTTGTATCTCTCTAGTGGTGTGAGGGAGAAGTGTGAATTTGGTTTGGAGTGAAACCTAAAGGGAAGAGCCTTAAAACTACTATTGTTGAGGCCATCATTGAATGCTAGTAGAAGTGTATGGGAACCTAGTCTTGTCAGAGGACAACGACAACGTCAAGACAATGGTTGTAATCTCTTCTTGATTCGATATATATGAAACTATCAATTGAATTCCTACATGATTTTTCATCTTACATGTTCATGGATTAATGTTTCTTGACTTGTTAAGTAGGTTGAATTGTAATTTGTCTATTATCACAGTTGTTTTTTGTTGTTGTTTACTTGTTTTAGGTGTTTGGAGAAGGAAGCAAGAGATAGATGGAGCGAACAAGCAAGGACACCATCAAATGGGATAAGCATCATAAGAGGTAGGTCCTCTTAATTGGTTCTAACTTGAGGAAATCTTCCATAGAATGTATCAGTTGTGGCTAGACGCATTATTGGGATAGAGGAATTTTTTTTGTGTCCACACTTATAATTTTACTTCACCACACACACCAGCACTAGGTGCCAATATGTGCCAATTGCCAAGTGTTAGTGCATTATAAGTGACAACTATTACTTTGTTAATTCTCATCTCCTTCCAATAGTTGATCTCAAATAATTATAATATTAAACCATGCCAAAGCATACCAATGCATCTCAATGAATGCTAGACATGCTAAAACATGCCAAGTTCCAACACATGCAAAGTGCTAATGTGTGTTAGGGAGTGATACACATGTTATGAAGTGGCAGGACATGTCGAAGAGTGCTAAGGTGTGCCAGAGAGTTCTAATGCATGCTGAAGAATGTTAGTAAGTACTAGGGAAACACAAGGGAGAACTAGCTCAAAATGCATGGAAGTGAATGAATATGATGGTGTGCCAGGTAGTGTAAATGAGTGCTAGATGGAATGCCAAGGATGGAGTGATGAGCTATGCTAAGCACTGGTAAGACATGCTAGGGAATATCAGAGCATGTTAGAAAGTTCCAATGTGTGCTGGGGAGTTCCAGTGTGTGTTAACATGTGCCAAATAGTGCCAACGTATGCCAAGACATGGCATATGCTAAGGAATGCTAGGATGTGCAAGGTGCTAGGTTATGCCAATATGTGTCAAGGAGTGTCAAGAAAACATAATGAAGAACCAAGTTAAAATTCAAGGAAATGAATGCATAATAGGGTTAATAATTTAGGAATTTAGCTTTTTCAAAAGGGGAATTCTAGGCACACTAATGATGGGTTCCAATACATGCCAAGTGCCAATATGTGCGAAGTGATAATATGTGTTAATACATTTAAAAGTGTTCCAGGGAATTCTACGGAATACAAGGCATGCCAACGCATGCTACTAGAGTGTTATGCTATACTAGGGTCTTCCAACATGTGCTTGGGTGTGCTTGTCATGTGTTATAACATCATTTACCACCTTTGTATACTTTCTTCTCTGAGACATAGCCTTGGGTAACCCTTTCCCTTCAGACTTGGTCCAAATATTAAAAATTATTTTTTTAAATTCCATATGCAACTATGCCCTGCAAAAAATGCGTGCACACGTCGGTTCAGCTATACCCAACTTGCAGATATGATTTTAAATATAAAAAGTATAAAATCCTTATTTTTTGTGTGGAGTTTACGAGTTACACCGAAAGCCTACCTATAGGAGCTCATGGCCTAACTTTATCCCA
The DNA here is from genome assembly GCA_000404065.3 of Pinus taeda. NCBI lineage: Eukaryota > Viridiplantae > Streptophyta > Pinopsida > Pinales > Pinaceae > Pinus > Pinus taeda. The sequence continues at coordinate 3,316 of APFE030320281.1, forward strand.
ACTAAAAAAATGGTTTTGAGGTGATATAAATACACATCATGGGGAAGGCCTAAGGGGAGAGAAATATATGATATTGACATTATATCCAACTTGTCCCTGATCAAGTCAGATTTATCCCTATGCCTCTTGCACTCCCAGCTATAGGAGACCATTGTTTTATCATTGTGATGTCCATTTCCTTTATATTCCATCCATGTTATGAAACTAGCTCAAGAAAAAGATAGAAAAGATAGATCAGCGCCTTATAATTCAGCCTCTTTGAGGGGGAAACTTACTTTACATTACATAAATGAACAATTCTTCGATGATACAAATGAAAATACCTCCTTTCTATATATAGGAGTCTAAGAGGTCATAATATAATTAGAGCCGACATAACGATAATAATGTAAGGGCATAATAATAACAATAGAGGGCTTCTATGGGGCACAATAGTAACAATATGGGCACTACATGGGTACATCAATATAATAAGGGGGTTTTACTAATAATAATAAGGGGTTACAGTAGTAGTATAGGGGCCTAACATGCCCCTCTCCTTCAAAAAGTGTTGTCCTCAACGCTTGAGTAGTTCTTGATGCTTCTGTATAAAATTCTTGTCCTCCCATGTCGAATCTTCAGCAGGTAAGTTCTTCCAGTTGATGAGATACTCTGAAGTTGATCTATTTCATAGCTGTCGGGTTCTTGTTTATGTGACTACTCCAAGTTCCAATATGATTTTTCCTTCCTCTTCAATTTTTGGCAATATTGTTTGAATTGGGATCTTTTGCAACTTTTTAATAAGTGGGCATACTTCTTCATCCTTCTTCCATTCATCACTTGCTTTGTTTATCCAACCTAGTTGGATAATAAAAATAGCACAAAAAAATGCTTCCACATCCTCATCCTTTCTTGAGAGTGCACCTTGAAGTGTCTTCCCATTCGGTAAGGTCGCTATTTCTTAAGTGCACGTAGTATTGCCAACATTTCCTTATCATAAATAGCTTGCTTGAGATGTAGTAGTAAAAATACCCAATCACCTACATCAAAACATTTTTCACTACAATGTTGATCTACCTGTTGTTTCATTCGATTTTGCACCAAAGTGGTGTTATCCTTTAAAAGTTGGAGAACTTGTTGTTGATGCTCAACGTGATCTTTCACTGCTTGAACCTTTTTCTTCTTGATATGTCCTTCTACCTTTAGAGTTTGAGGAGTGGTAATTTCTATCAATCCTTTACAAGATATGGTTGGATTCATTTCGTGATGCTCAATGTGATCTTTCATTTCTTGCACCTTTTTCTTCTTGATATGTCCTTCTATCTTGAGAGTTTGAGTGGTAATTCTTACCAATGCTTTACAAGATATGGTATGATTCATTTCTTCCTTCTCTAGGGTGGGGTCCTGGCGTATATCATCTTCTTTTGATGTTTCTTGATCCTTCTCTTCCTCCTCTTCATACTCTATGTAAAATAATTTCTTCTCAGCACACTTATGACCTTTAGTGCATTTGCTATCACAATTGAAACAAACCCCTTTTTCTCTTTTTTCTTCAAATTGTTGTGGTGTAACCCTTGTAGGTTGTGGAAGGCTAGGAGAAACAACACTTCCATCTATATAGTTGTGAGGGGTAGACTTCCTGGTTGCCATAATTTTACTTTCCACTATGTAACAAAGCCCTTTTACCATTTCCAATTGTTGTGGTGTTGCTCTAAAGAAGGTGTTGCTCTTTGTATCCTCATAATGTGCTATCATTTCCTCCATGAAAATTGACCACCTAACAAGTTGTCTACGAGAACAAAGCCCTTTATACCATAAAATTGATCTGGTTCTAAATATGAAGATGCAATACATAAATTTTGTAACAGTGGTACACCATGTAGATCAAAATATTGCTCCATCTGAAGTATCCAACTTACCGAATCCTTGCCATCAAACTTCCTCATCTTGCTTTTTCTTGATTTTAGGAGCTCGATCTTGAAACGACTATAAATCTGTACTTTCAGATCTTTAAGTTCTAAAATTGTGACCTGTAGCAGCCCTCTGTGTCCTCTTCCCAATGCGACCACTCTGATACAAATTGTATTCTCCAAGGAAGAGTTATGCCAAATCTCCCTGTTAAATTGGCAACTAGGGCCAAACTCCATGTGGGTTGGCTTATTTCTGGTGCTGATATTTTTATTGGAACCCTCTCATTGAGAGGTGTAGGATTGATCCAAAGATCATCCGATTCCAATAAGTATTTATGGAGATATGAATTTATTTAGATTATGGTTTTATTATCTAGCCGACCAGCGCTTACGTAGGCTCAAACGTCGTGTCTATTCATCATAGATGTTTTGTTATAAATAGAAGAGGATTTGATGGCATTTGGACACAACTCTTGAGTGATCTCCTCCTCTCCACATCTTGGGTTTTTGGATAAGGAGTGAAACATCAAGAGAAGCACACGCTGGCCCAAAGATGATGCCCTACCAACGCATAATGATGCCCTAAATGGAGAACACAGTCATGAACTAATTCGTTGTTTTAAGTAGCCCTAAATGAAGTCAATGGGTGCCTTTGCATCGCTATACATAAGAGGATCATATGCTATGTTCACAAAGGATGATATACACAGCGCACTTACACGTAAATCATATATCCAACGTGATGCCAATATAGATGCAACAAAATCTATGTGTTGGGTATATATAAACAAAACCGCAGTACAACGCAGTCATGGTCCTGGAGATGCTTACACGCAGATAATGGAAGTGTTCATGGTTACATTCATATGCTGGGTATAGACTGTTCATGATGAAGCTGCAGTAGAAGGGAGCCACGGTAGATGAAACCCGTAGCTATTGAACGCAGCTATATGCAGACATATGTTGGAACGCAAATATAAATGCTATTGGATAGCAGCTAGATATTGGAACACAAATACATATGCTATTAGACAGCAGCTACATATCGGAACACAAATAGATAGAAACTAGATGTTGGAATGAAAATATATATGCTATTGGACAGCGATTGTATGTAGATAGATAATGGAATGCAGGTATATATGTCATATTCATTATAAACGTTGTCATATAAGAATGCGGTCATATATTATGGAATGACAGCAGCTGTATGGACCATAGCATGATACAGATCATATTCATTATGGGACGCAATCATATTAATGATGTATGAAATGCAGAGTATATACATATACTGTTGTACACAGTCATAGACATATGTTGTATGTAGATAGTCATATATATAATGGAACACAGTCATCAGGGATTATATATTGTGTTCATAAAGTGATATTGCTTAGGTATATAAACTTTGGTGGCATAGAGATAAGAACGTTGTGTGATCTAGGCACATATATATAATGCAGTCTTGGGTAGCAGCATGATATATTGTGGATGGGCTGTGCAACGAATACATGAAGCATGGGCAACAACATGATGGATAGCACTATGAGGTCATGTGCATGGGCAGCACAATGATACATTAGTAGGGATAGCAGCATGATGATGATGTACATTAGTTTGAGTGGCATTATGATGGATAACGTCATGGACATAGACAGCCGCATGGTGTAGTATGCAATGGTGCAACTAGAGAACTAGATGCAACACAATGATAGGTATCAATTGAAGCAGAATGTCTTCAACTAATCTCATCGTTATAGGAGATGATCTATGCTTAGATCTAGATAAATTCAAAGTTTTGACTTCTGTTGTAAATGTATTCTCTCTCTCTCTCTCTCTGCTGAACTTTGAAGATAAAAGAAGATTTGATTAAAGGGTTTCCCCACACATTGTGGGGTTTTTCCTTGGCTTGTGCCACATCTGGTGTCCCCTTGTCTTGGCTTGTCTTCTGTGATTTATATTTATGTCCTATCTATAGTTTAATTTATGCTGATGTGATTGCTAATATGGAAAAAAAAATAATAAATTGCTCTAGCATAGAACATACCTAAACTTAACACTCCCACAGTGACCTGATTATAGACTAGTTCAGTAGAGCGAAGTTGTACGATGTGCCACGTGTTACTGTTTCGACCTTTGGCTCTGAAAAATATATACAAGAAACTACAATCCGTCCTCTTTCTATACCTTCTTACAAAATTTCAATCCGATGCTCAGAGAGAAAGTTATGATGATTTTCCCAAGGTCACTTGTTTGGAATGTAATTCAGGAGTCTGCAAAAAGACCAACTTTCTCAGATCATATCTCTGCAAATATAGCGCGAAATGCTCTGAAATTTAGATCCGAGGTTTAGTGCGATTTCTTCTCAAATGGGTTTTTGTTTTAGCTTCCGAAACATCACAGAAAAATTTATAGCGAAAACTCCACGATGACCTATTTGGAGCAGTGAACCCCTAGAATCCAAAGCTCTGATACCAAATGTTATGAAACCAGTGCACAAAAAGATAGAAAATATAGATCAACGCCTTAGAATTCAACCTCTTCGACGGGGAAACCTCCTTTACATTACATAAATGAACAATCCTTTGATGATACAAATGAAAATACCTCCTTTCTATATATAGGAGTCTAAGGGGTCATAATATAATCAGAGCCGACATAACAATAATAATGTAAGGGAATAATAATAATAATAGTGGGCTTCTATGGGGCCAACAGTAACAATATGGGCACTACATGGGTACATCAATATAATAAGGGGGTTTTACTAATAATAATAAGGGGTTACAGTAGTAGTATAGGGGCCTAACATATATGGTCTAATTCATTTCTTCTTTCTCTGGGTTGGGGTCCTGGCGTATATCCTCTTCTTTTGATGTTTCTTGATCCTTTTCTTCCTCCTCTTCATATTCTATGTAAAATAATTTCTTCTCAGCACACTTATAACCTTTAAGTGCATTTGCTATCACAATTGTAACAAATCCATTTTTCTCTTTTTTCTTCCAATTGTTGTGGTGCAACCCATGTAGGTTGTGGAAGGTTAGGAGAAACAACACTTCCATATTTATAGTTGTGAGGGGTATGGTTCCTGGTTTCCATAATTTTGCTTTCCACTATGTCACAAAGCCCTTTTACGTTTTCCAATTGTTGTTGTGTTTCTCTAAAGAAGGTGTTCCTCTTTGTATCCTCATAATGTGCTATCATTTCCTCCATGAAAATTGACCACGTAACAAGTTGTTTACGAGAACAAAGCCCTTCATACCATAAAAATTGATTTGATTCTAAATATGAAGATGCAATACATACCTTTTGTAACAGTGGTACACCATGTAGATCAAAATATTGCTCCATCTAAAGTATCCAATTTACCGGATCCTTGCCATCAAAGTTCCTCATGTTTCTTTTTCTTGATTTTAGGAGCTCGATCTTGCAACGACTATAACTGTGTACTTTCAGATCTTTAGTATCTGAAATTGCAACCTGTAGTAGCCCTTTGTGTCCTCTTTCCAATGCCACCAGTCTGATCCAACTTGGATTCTCCAAGAAAGAGTTATGCACAATCTCCCAAGATGACCTAATTATAGACCTTTGCAGAAGAGCAAACTCGTATGAAGTGCCACGTGTCACTGTTTCGACCTTTGGCTCTGAAAAATATATACAAGAAACTACAGTCTGTCCTCTTTCTGTACCTGTTGACAAAATTTCAATCTAATGCTCAAAGCGAAAGTTATGACGATTTTCCCCAGGTCCCCTGTTTGGAATGTAATTCAGGAGTCTACAAAAAGAGTAACTTCCTCAGATCATATTTCCGCAAATATAGCGCGAAAAGCTCTGAAATTCAGACTCACGATTTAGCGTGATTTCTTCTCAAATGGGTTTTTTTTAGCTTCTGAAACGTCACAGGAAAAAAAATTATAGCGAAAATTCCACGATGACTTGTTTGGAGCAGCGAAACCCTAGAATCCGAAGCTCTGATACCAAATGTTATGAAACCAGCTCAAAAAAAGATAGAAAAGATAGATCAACGCCTTAGAATTCAGCCTCTTCGAGGGGGCAACCTCCTTTACATTACATAAATGAACAATTCTTGGATGATACAAATGAAAAGACCTTTCTATGTATAGGAGTCTAAGGGGTCATAACATAATCAAAGCCAACATAATAATAATAATGTAAAGGCACAATAATAACAATAGTGGGCTTCTATGGGGCACAATAGTAACAATATGGGCACTACATGGGTACATGAATATAATAAGTGGGTTGTACTAATTACAATAAGGGGTTACGCTAGTAGTATAGGGGCCTAACATCAAGATATTGAAGACCGATAATGGAACCGAGTATGAGTCAAATGAATTCAATGACTATTGCAGGGAAGCTGGCATTAAAAGGGAAACTACTATTGCATATACTCCTCAACAAAATGGTGTTGCTTAAAGGAAGAATCGTTCCATTATAGAAGCCACTCGTGCCATGCTTCATGATCAAGGACTTCCAAATTTCCTATGGGGAGACGCTGCCAACACTGCTATGTACATTCAAAATCAATGCCCTCATCAAGCATTGGACTCCAAAACACATGAAGAAGTTTTCACTGGTAAGAAACATGATGTTTCTCATTTTAAAATTTTTGGTAGTCCTGTATACTTTCATGCGCTGAAAGAAAAGAGAAGTAAATTGGAGGCATCTGGGAAGAAAGAAACTTTTGTGGGCTATAGTGAAACTTCTAAGGTATATAGAATCTATGTGCCTGGTCAAAGAAAAGTAGAGTTGAGTCATGATGTCACCTTCGATGAAGACGGTGACCTAAGGAAGATTAGCAACCTTCCTATTTCAAGGAAGGACAAAGAAGCAGATGCAGGGAATCAGGGAGATTCGCATGATAAGTTGATGTCTGATGCTGAAGAACCGATGGATCCCATTGATCCTCCTCCAAAAGGAGACCCTCATCACTGAGGGAAACTCTCGAAAATGCTAAGAGACATGTTGCACCGAGGGGGGACATTTCGTGAAAGCAAGAAGCCTAATAGGTACCAAGGGTACTTAACTGCTATGAGCACCATTATTCAATCTTAACCTTGCTCATTCGAACAAGTTGTGAAGCAACAAGTATGGAAGGATGCTATGAACGAAGAGTACGAGTCAATTATGAAGAATGATGTCTGGGATGTGGTCCCTACACCCCATGAAAAACCTGTTGTCACCTCTAAATGGCTCTACATGATCAAGCATGGCGCTGATGGAAGTGCTGAGAAGTTCAAGGCCAGATTTGTTGCTTGAGGCTTCTCTCAAAAAGAAGGTGTAGATTATGATGAGATATTTGCACCCATTGCTCGCTACACCACAATTTGTTCAATCATAGCCCTTGCTGCCTCGTAAGGATGAAATCTACACCAAATGGATGTCAAGATTGCCTTCTTGCATGGTTCACTTAAGGAGGAAGTCTATGTGGAACAAAGTGAGGGATTCGAAGTTCAAGATTGTGAAACACATGTATGCAGGTTGAAGAAATCCCTCTATGGGTTAAAGCAAGCACCCTGGGCTTGGTATGAGAGGATCGATAGCTATGTGATGAAGTTGGGATCTACAAGAAGTGAAGTTGATCCAAACCTTTAAGATTGAGAATGATAGACCTCTCATCTTGGTACTCTATGTGGACGATCTCTTTCTGACGGGTGCAAACCCTCTTATTCATCAATGTAAGAGAGAGTTGACTTCCGAATTTGATATGAAGAACCTAGGATTGATGCATTACTTTCCTAAGGTTGGAGGTCTGGCAAAAGTCAGGGGAGATTTTCCTTTCTCAAGGAAAATATGTTGTGAAGCTATTTGAAAGATTTGGGATGGTGGACTACAAGTCCGTGACTACTCCAATGGAACTTAACTTCAAGAAGTTATGCAGAAGTGTTGCCGGGCCCGATTTGGGAAATCCTTCTGAGTATCATCAACTCATAGGGGCCCTAATGTTCTTGGTAGACTCCTATCCGGACATATGTTTTGCAGTAAACACATTGAGTCAGTTTATAGTAGAGCCTCATCATATACATTGGATTGCTACCAAGAATCTCTTGAGATATCTCAGAGGCACAATCACTTATGGACTGAGATACACTGTCGGGAATGAGAGGCTCCATGGTTACTTTGATGCAGACTAGGCTAGCAGCATGGTGGATCGCAAAATCACATCAGGATTTTGCTTCTCTCTAGGTTTTGCTTTAAACATTGCTAAGGCTGAATACATTCTTGCTAGTTTGGCCTCCTGTGAAGTTGTTTAGTTAAGGAAGCTCTTTAGTGAGTTGTTTGGACATGTGTTGGATACCACCGTGATATTCTATGACAACCAGAGTGGGATTCGTCTTTCTAAGAATCTCGTGTTTCATGATCACTCCAAGCATATTGATATTAGGTACCACTTTATCCGGGATATGGTACAACGGGAAGCAATAAGGCTCCATCATATTGGGACCAATGAGCAGGTCACCGATATTCTTAGAAAGCCCCTCAGGAAGGTCAAATTCTTAACCTTCTGTGAACGACTTGGAGTCATGGAGAGACCCTCTTATGAGGGTCCTGTATGAGATGGATAGTGAGCTCTGGGAGCTCCTGGGGGCTTGGGGTCCTTCTTGGAGCGATGAGCGACCATAGGGTGACTCACCCTCCCATAGTGGTGCGTTGTGTACAGGTTGAACGGTTCACCTTACCCTGTGATAACCCATGGTGGCATATGCATAGGTTGAGTGGTTCACCCTCCCCTATGGCATATGCACAGAATGAATGGTTCACCTTCTCCTGTCGGCACATCCTACCCATGCAGTCTAGGACTTATGGGAAGTACCTCTCATCTGGCCAATGAGTAGGGAAATGAGGATCGGGACCATAGTATTACCATACTCCCTATGCTAAGATGTCGATATTGATATGGGATCAATGGAAACTGACAACAGCTCAATTAAGAGTGGTATGACACACTCTCTGTTGTTGGAGATCGACTTCGGGTCAATGGAGAATGGTATGATACATTCTCAATCATTTCTTCTTTCTTCATAGTTCAGCAGAGCATAGCAATGCAATGATAGGGATGGTACAGATTGTCAAACAGTTTAGCAGGTGATGTTCTCCCTAGTTGAAAGGGAGTGTTAAATTTGGTAACTACAGTCAAACATCACTTTGGACAGCGCTTATGAGGCAGTTGATAATTTTCTTGGATTCCTCTTTCCGAGAAGTGTAGGATTGATCTAAAGATCATCCCATTCTGACATGTATAAAGGAAGTTATGAATTTATTTTGATTATGGACAAATTGTCAAGGTCGGCTAGCCATCAAATTAGCCTCCTCCAACCTTCGACATTGCATATAAATACAAGGTGCCTCCTCCTCATTTTGGCATCTCATCTCATTCATCTTTCTCTCTCTCATATTGATTGGGTACGGATTTCTAGGCCTCTCTCTCTCCACATGTGCGAAACGAAAACTGCCTTTTCTAACTACTGCGTTAACCATATTTGACTGAAATTTCAAGAGGCCGAAATTTTAGGAGGCTGCCTTTGACCATCGTTGACCTTGTTTGACTTTAGTTTTGTGAGGGAGACTTATATTTGGGCCGCTCGTTGTTCTGGTCAACAAAAACCAAAGCAATTTGACCACTGCATTGACCAATGTTGACTGCGATAATTCAGGTTATTGCGTTGACTTTTGTTGACCATATTTGACTGGTTATTTTCAAACTGTTTTGGGCTGCATTATCTTGTTGTTGGAGGCTGAGTTGACCAAGGTTGACCAAGCTATTTTGGAGGTCAATTTCAGCCCTATTGACCAGCGTTGACTTTTTGCAAGGCTTTCTGTTTCTGTTGTTTTGACTAATCAATTTGGGCAAGTGAATATTGTAAATTGCACTCTCTCTGCTAAACTTTTGAAGAATTATAAGAAGAATTGATCAAGGGTTTCCCCACATTGGGGTTTGTCCCTTGCTGATGCCATATCTTGTGTCCTATTGTGTTGGATTGTCTTCTACTGTCATTGTTTATGTTCTATTTGCATTTTACTATCATGTTGATGCGATTGCTATACTGGATATGGTATTGAGCTAATAAAAAAAATTGAACCACACTAGTTGGTTCGAAACGTGTCGACAAAGGTCTTTCTTCATGTGATTTACGCCGAAGTTCTTCTTACAACTATTATGGATCACAGAAGCCTCAATTCAATAATTACTTCTATTTTATAAGGTAGAAAGAAAATTGAAGTAAAATTGCTTCAAGCATAGAACATACCATTGTTATCCTAAAATTAACACCATACCATAAAAGAGTAATTCACATGCCTTGAGGAGTGTAACTCATGCCCATTTAAAAGATGCAATTCATGCCAATAAGGAGGTACACACACCTTTGTAACTTATGATTTCAAGAGAGAGTGTAAAATATGCATTAAAAAGTGTGTAAGAGGAATCTTTTATGACGTGTTCTAATGAGTGTAAAAGCATTAATGAGAGTGTAAGAAGAATATGTCATGGCAATAACAAGTGTAAGAGAACATTATTGAGAACCATGATTGAGTGACTTGAATTTCTTTTTAATAATATTATTAATAGTATCATAAGAATAATATTAACAATAATAATATTGATGAATAAGTCGAGATTGAACTATTAGGATTGATTGATGATTAGAAAGAATTTTTCATCAACAATACTTGATTACCAATTGATGCTAGGTGATTTACTATTTTTGTAAAGTCATACTTGAGTCTTTCTATTTTTAGAAATTCATCACTAAGCTGCCAAATTTTCAACACTTCTTGCAAATAACAATGCAATCTTCAATACAAAACCTCTAGATACACTAAACAATTTTACCTTGCGCATGTTAGCAATTTATTCATGTAACATGGGTTTTGTGCGCTTAAACATGACATTGAAAGGAAAGCTTTTATCTAAATGAGCTCTTTTGTTTCTAAGTTAATAAATTGTTACTGTAAGATGATAATTTTATGGTGCTAGGTCCTTACAATATCTTTTAGTATCATTGTATATGACCATTATAAGTACTAACTAGATTGAAGGTAGCATTTAATAAGGGCCCAATAACACTCAGAAGGTTGCTTCAGCCACAAGCAAGGGATTTACTCCCTTTAGATAAATCCAAGGCTTTCCATGAAAACCACTTTTATCTCTTAATAGAGATCTTTAGGAAGGTATTCCTGAAATTCTGGGGCTTGCAGGCAGGTGCAATCCACCTGTGTACAGGTGCCCCCAACGCTTTTGTCAATTGTGTTTTCTGTAGAAGCATCATTATAATCACCACTAAAGGCTACTCTACATATTTAAAACTAACCTACAACCAACTTGCCTCCTGCAACCTTATGAGAATGCTTGGAAATGAATGAAATTGCTCTTTGGAAGGTGCATCGTTTCTTGTCTGTCTAATATGGAACCATTTCTAAAGTTCTATCTGTTGCCTGAATTTTATTCACTTGATAATGATCCACTTCCCCAAAAATGACCTGAGAATCTGAATTTCTGGATGCTCTATACACAATTTTGTAAACCCTCCTGTAATGTACTAGAGGCAGGTTTCATGTGGTTAAATCCACAGAAATAATTTTATATGCTTACTGTGAAAATAGATAACCACAGAAATAATTTTATATGCTTACTGTGAAAATAGATAATCACAGAAATAATTTTATATGCTTACAGTGAAAATAGAATATCCATACCCTTGCACTATACACAAGATACCTTGGTATACTTGAGCTGGAATAGACGGTTAATTACAATTAGATCCTTTGATAGTTATCGTTTCTTGTCTGTCTAATATGGAACCATTTCTAGAGTTCTATCTGTTGCCTGAATTTTATTCACTTGATAATGATCCACTTCCCCAAAAATGACCTCAGGATCTGAATTTCTCGATGCTCTATACACAATTTTGTAAACCCTCCTGTAATGTACTAGAGGCAGGTTTCATGTGGTTAAATCCACAGAAATAATTTTATATGCTTACTGTGAAAATAGAATATCCATGCCCTTGCACAATACACAAAATATCTTGGTATCCTTAAGCTGGAATAGAGGGTTAATTACAAGTGAAAATTACAATTAGTTCCTTTGATAGTTATTCTACTTAAGACTACGCAACTTGTCTTACTGTTGGAAAAATGAACCCCTTTTATTCTTTCTCAAAGGGGACAAAAGGTAGATTCTCCTTGATACATATGCCTGCAGTATTAAGGCCTATGTGTGGTTGTTGCTGTTAAGGAACTGACTTCCCACAATTAAAATTATTAGTCACGTGATTGGCTCAGTCTTTTCCATATGCAAAATATTACATTCAGATTGGACACACCCCAATAGCTATTCCAGATTCCTTAACTAAAAAGCTTGAATGGGTTATCTTCCCTTCTTTTCTTGAGTAGTGACACGTGAGTGAGTCACGAGGCATATTACCTGAGATTCTTGATGCCCGAATGCCTGCAAGTCACCAATTCATCAAGAAGTACTATTCCAGTTTACAATACGACCTGGAAATTTTCAAATACCGCTATTGGTTAGAAAGCATTGATACCAATGATGTCTATGTTTGTTATCCAAGCTTTTGACTCAGCTCTTTCAGCATGATTACTTAAATTGCAGGTATTAGGTTCTGGACAGTTGAAAGTATCCGGTAAAGAATATTTTATATTGCTGTTGATATTAAGATGGAGATCATCTCAATTCAGAACATAGTGGAGCATTTATATTTTGTGTCTAGGAAGTTAATTTCTACATTTTGCAGACGTCCAGGCCCAAATACTATCAAATTCTTGTCAAGGGTCGGACTGCTTTTCCACATTAGAAGTTAGAAGATATGTAAGTGTCTTTCAGTCAGGCTTCCCATCTATTCTAAACAACATCTGAGAATGCTGAAAGTATATTGCTCTCGGGATTTTCTTTAGATTCTATTTTGAGAATGAAACCTTTGACATTTTATCCATTTTACATGACAAATCCCCTTGCAGATATGGGGGAGAGATGCATATACAAAGCATCGAGTCATACTAGACTACAATTTTCTGTTAATGGTGTTAAGATTCAAGCTACTTAGAAAATTTGTATTTTAAATAAATCAATTTAATGACGTAATATAACAAAAATAAATAAAAGCCCAAATATGTACATTTTCTACAAGAGTAACTATTTTGAGGAGGATTGTGTTTCTAATTGACATGTCAGTGGCTCTCAACCTGGTCATTAAATGTGTTAGAACTTTGCTTCCTAGATGTATCTATTTTTAGTAACCACCTCTGGTTATCAGATTAGACAAGGGGGTATGTGTTACATCCGCCATACTAGCTGAAACAATCTCTAACATCTTTCCTCCTAAATGAAATCATCCCAAAGATTCTCAAAGATGGGCAACTTATCCCAAGCACATAACATAAATAATGGGATCCCAAGATCAAGAGATCCTATTTGGTGCTCTGACCATCAACTCCTCATTTTCAGTTTTCATCCAAAGAGCAACAATCTAATTTTTCAAATCAAAGATCTTCATCAAGTTGCTAGCCACCATGTCCACGTCACTCATGGATATCACAAAAAGCTTATTCTTCAGAAGCATCTTGCATGAAATATTCACTTTGGCAAAGAGTAATTAAGGCACCATACATCTCCTGTGTTGTCCTCTTCTCCACTAAGGAATAAATTTTAAAATAATCCTTCAAAGAACCAGGGATGATTCTCTTTTCTTTGGCAACCATTTTGTAGTGTTCAGCCAACTGTTTGCAAGTACTGAAGTTTGCAGCACCTTCTAACCAATTACACAATCGTAGACAAACACTAGCCATTCATGGAGTACAGCTCAACCAAACAGAGCCCAAAAACAAAATCAGACCACCAACCTATCACAGATGCAGATCACTTCTCTCAAGCACAAACAACACTCCAATCCCTGGAAACTAGGGTATCACACCCAACAACCTATCGCAACCCATCTATCTCAATCACAAATCAGCACCAATCACCAGGTGCTAGGACATCACACCCACTAAAACATTCCAACTCCTCTCACTCTCATTGGAAGCAGCATAGTCCATACCAATGTTGCATTAATCGTTATTGGGATAATATCAGCGCGAGGAAAAATTCGGAAAAAAATCGTAATTATTGGGAAATAATCGGGAAAAATCGTTTGGTACAAAAATATTCATTTTTTTCATTTTTTTCCAAATTTTTTAATATCTAAACCATCTACAACATAAAATAAATACATTGACACATAAATATGATAAAAGAACTAATATATAAGATGTTTAATATCATTTCTAGTGCTAAAATCACACATAACATTGAATCATGTCCTAAATAGTAAGTCCTGACTCCTAAGTCCCAACTCAGCCTCAAAATATCAACAAAAAATATAATAATGTATCTCATCATGTCATAATGTCATATACAATAAAATGAAGAAAATAACTAAAATCTAATCCTATTGATTTCCTCTGCCCCTCTTGCGAGAAAATGCCACAGCTTTCCCTTTCCCTCTAGTTGGCAGTGGAGTCTACTGTGCTTTAGACGCTGAAGAACTAGAAGTAGGAGCTATAGGAGGTAGACCACGTCCTCAACTGGTGGCAGGGGTAGCCCAGGCAGGTGGTGTCACCTAGAAACATTACAATCTCCCAATCCTGAAATCCTGAAAAACTGATAAGTCCGCTAGATTTTGAATGAAATCTAAAATTCTACTTTCTCCATATGAAATCCAATGAGGCCGGAATCACTCTCAAACATCCTGAGTCATTTCATGGTAATGTTAAAGATTTAAGTAAAAGGATGAATAGCATATCAATACTAGGGCCTAGACTTGATCATTAAGCTGCCCCACTCAAAAATTATTTGTTTCTTTAAAAAAAATTGCATTTCAGATATTTAGCATCCCTTATAAAACCACGCTGCCCCGACCCTCGGCAATAAATTGAGAAAAAATCACGTACAAAAAAAAACGCAGGTATTACTCGCAATAATATCGGCTTCGGGAAAAAATCGCAATAAAGCGATAATATCGTGATTTTAACAACACTGGTCCATACCAAATTTGTGAAAGATTTCAGACAAACTCTGATAACCTGTAGAATTTTCAGCACATCATATGTAAACTTACACTCATATACAAATCCTATGTAAAAAGACAAAAAACAAAAAAATGAAAACCTAAAATACCAATGGATGCAAGAACACTAGATCTACAAACAACAGTCTGAAAATTATGACAGCAATTACAAATCTTAACTCTCAATCACATCTTCCTTCCACAAACTCAAGAAGAAGAAATACACAGCAATAGCTCAAACTGAAACCCAAACCTGCGTATCTTTTATTGGCTAAGAGAAGGCTAGGGATTTACAAAAAGTAGCCCCTACTCTAAATTTGTAAGACTGCCTAACTCATTTCCTTTCTCTTGATATTCAAAATGCCAATCCCAAAAAGAACAGCAGTTTCTAAATAGAGTAAATCCAACTGTCATTCTCAAAGGTTTGCCCATGCATGTGCCTTTACCTCAGTCTACATATCTACTGTTGCACCTATTCATCAATACTGCATTCTAAATTATCACTGCACAAACTGTTGCACACAAACCATGGCTGTACATATCTGCTAAGACTGGTGAGTGTGCCACGCTGAACAGTACAACTGCTGAGAAACACAGAGAGAAACCTAACACATAAATGCTTTGAAGCAGATACGATTCAACAAAGGATTCTGAAGGGAAATGGGATGAGAAGGAAGCTAGGACAAATGGTGGGAGGAAGGGATGCAGCTTTAAGTGTAAAAGATTGGTGCAAGTTCATTAGGAGTTAATTTAGATCATGATAATTGTATGTTAAAGAGGGAAAGAAACAGGTTTTGCAGGAACACAAGTTCTAGCAGAATTGACTATGAAAACAGACTTTACAAAACAAAAGAGAACATTTTTTAAAAATAGCATAGAACTCAAAGTAACATGGTCACAGGAACAAATATATTGTACAGGAGGTACAACTTACAACTGCAACACTATGAAGTTTGAACTACGAGATAGAATTTAAAATGGAAGTTTTCATCATAGCTTTCAGATCATCTAATTTGGAACTTCTCTACCCTTCAGTTCAAGCACTGAAAAAAAAATTGGACAAGTAAAACAAAATTGAAGAATCTGGTTTGTAAGCCAAAGGATAGGACTACACATAACCGAACCTAAAGCAAAGGTTCAATTCATTTTAATTGATTATAAGTTCCAGATGCTTTAGTGTATTTGGGAGGTCAAGAGAAATTATGTTAAAACATCAAAGCCATTCCCTTCACAATAGGTTTTCCAGACTTTTACAGCTATGTTGAAAACCGCTATAAAATGTTTTGAATCTGTAAAGAGATTAGAATCATTAGATCCATATTTAAGATTTAAGTAGGCGAATGCATAGGAATTTATTCAGACATTTAGTACCTAATCCAAGTCATTACAATCTAATTATTTTCATAATGTACAATATGTAAAAGCTGAGATGACACAAGAACTGAGAAAGATCTAGAGGAATAACCACAAGAATCAGCCCTTTGAAATGTTTTATTTCACGCTTTCTTGACATGGAGAGCTTTGCTTGTCGTTTTGTCACTGAAAATGCAACATCTAAATCATGAAAAACTGCAATTGAAACTCATGTTTGGAGTTGCAACTTGTACAACAGATCTAGATTCATACAATACAAAAATAACAGATGGGAAAAATGATCATATTGTCCCATCATCAATGTTATGATTGCCAAAACCAAAAATATATGCCTGGATTATCCCTAACGTCTTCCCAAAAAAATCACTGAAATCTGTCCAGCACATACCTGAAATTTCTCTGGAACATGCCTGAAATCTGCCAGAAAGTCTTGGGATAGCTAACGAGTCCCCAGGTCCAATCTGGGGATGTTTCCTACGAGTCCACAAGTCCCCAAAGCTCAGGAACACAGCATACACAGGTTTTATTCAGGGGATGAGGTCCCCATGAAACGTAGGTCATCTTGGATACTTTTCTAAATAAATAAAAATTCAACAACCCTTATCCAGCAAATTGTAATCAGTAACTCTTCCACATCCTTTACAAGCTTTTTTTCTATTGGCCCCTTTTCACATGCATGCTATTTATAATCATAGGGTTAAAGTGTTTTAGACCCCTGCTTCAGTGAACATGCACAGTCCATTTGACCACCAATTAATGAAAAGAGAGCATCCAACAAAACTAACACCTTATAATAAGACTATGTTCCACACTAAAACGAAAAATTTGAAACACTTGGACATTCAATTAAATTTTTCCCAACTTCAGAAAAATATAAATATCTAAAACACCTCAAACACAGTGGCTACACTCTCAGAATCTCAACGCTCTATTCTTTTTACTCACCTCCATGAATTCATTCTCTTTTTTGCAATAGTTGTAAGTTGAACAAATATTTTATATAATCATTCACTATTTCAGTAATCATGGTCACAGGAAAGCTTCTTCAAATATAAGTTCAACACTACTCCAACATCTCAAGGGACCTTCTTCCATAATCAATCAAATCAAACCAAACTCTATCTTAAACTCTGAACAACATTTTTATAAAAGAAAAGAAAAAACGAGTTACAATGTGCAGATATGCTAGTTATGATTGTATGTACCATTGTACAGAGAGAACAATTATATGAAGCTTAAGCGAAAACTAAAATACATAATAGATTTCGGCCTCTTTTATAAAAGAAATTGATTAATTAGTCTGTATATCTTATGTGTCTTGTTATTTCTTATATTTTTACCCTTGTGCTGAATCATAATATCTAAAGAGCATGAAAGAGAGGAGCATGTGGATGAGGATCCAACATTGGCATCATAGCGACCTAGAAGACTAGAGGAAGATGAGATCAGAGATGTTCTTTAGGAGGTTTGTGCAGACATCTGATGATCTTTGGGATGAAAGTCTTCAAATAACTCAAAGGTGCAAGACGTCCCGGCTACAAAAAGCCTGTTTATGCAAGAGTTTGAAGGTTAGCAACATAGTTTGATGACGGCCTAACTTGTCAGATAATATCGTATAGTATTATATTCAATATAAATTGTTTGGTGAAGAATCTGAGAATCGTGTTCTAGAAAATGCCAAAACTGAGAATTTGATTTGGTATCATCCAGGTTTGTCTTAAATATAAAATAAAAGTAAAGCAAGACACCATGAGACCTTGACTTATTCCTATAAACAATTCAACTCACTTACTATTCTGTCTTTTTTTATTGTATTGAGATAACAAATACAGCAATAGCAATACTGAAAAGGATTGTTCAATTTGCAATAAAGATAATTGTTGAGAAGTGTAACGACATTCGGTCTTCATAATGACATATGTAATTGATGAAAAGATGAAAAAGAAAATTATTATTGTAATACTTGTCTCATGGGCTCCATGAGCAAGGAATTTTATTTTAGTAATGGCTCACAATGAGGTTTTGTCTTCAAGTCATAAAAGTCTATAGAGTCAATGTCAGAGATGTAAGACCCATGTGGGCATGTTACACATTGTAAAAGGAAATTTATTCATGTCATAAACCTTCCAAGAACTTGTCACAAAGTCACCTTAAAGTTGGCTCAAAGATGTTTCCAGAAAGGCATGTCGGCCTACGCTCCAATACAAGTTGGCTTATTATGATGCACAAACCACTATAAATACTAATAGGACAGCCCGGCCTCATTTCAGAGATACAATTTCAGTCAAGGACAAGAAGGCAGAAAGAAGTGCAAAGTTCTCAAGAAAGACAACTTAATAACCACTGAGAAGAGGAGAGGAAGATCAAACTCATTTAGGACTGTTTCTTGGGTAATCACCTTCACACGTGTGGCAGAAACTAGGGTTTCTGCCATGGATACATCTGCTGTGGTAAAGGAAAAAGAAAGGGTCTTCACACCATCACCATTGATAGCCGAAATAGCAAGGAATAGGCCTCAAAGTGAGCAAAGGAGAGTCACACAAAGAAGGGCCATAATGCAGTCCACATGTGTGCCTATGCAGTGATTTCAGGTAGCCGAAATTGCAGACCCGTGGAGGAAGGCCAAAAACTTCAAAGCAGCTGAGATTAATAGTGCATGAAGGCAATTGAACTTGTGTTGACTTGTAAACAAAGGAGAAGCAGTGACTTGATCTTGGAAAGGTTGTTGTGTCAAGGATCTAGGTCTTGGTTTTGATATTCGTCAATTGAAGTCTCTATAAGAAGAAGAATTTGTTTGGGTTTTCCTCTCAAGCAAGAGAGGTTTTGGCCTTGGCTGACCGCCTACATCGTGTGTCTCATGTCTCTTTATAGTTTATGCATTGGTAGTTGTTTGATGAAGAAGAACACTATAATAACACAAGTAAAAGAAGATCCTAATCTAAGTAAAAAGCATTCACAAGCAGTTATCTGACATAGAGAAATCACCTAATTGTTATGCCCTAGATTTCTCAACATGGTATCGGAGCTCAAGTGACGAAGTCAAGAAAGGGCATCTTATAAAGGGACACTCAAGGACCAAATCTCCAAAAAGACATCTAAGCAAGAAGATCATCAACAAAGTCAAGATCTACAACAAAGTGACAAAACCCTAGATCAAAGAAAAGGTCTACATCAAAAGGATGTCTTGGGAACTTCCAGTCATCATCAAAAGACCACAAAGACCCTCATTAAGTTGAAGATAACTACGAACCAAGGTAGCTTGAAGTTTATTCATGCAAAAGAAGCACTTCAAGACCAAGATCACATCATCTTGAAGAAGCTCTCAATCATCACCTCATCGAAAGGCGTTGTCATCATCAAAAGGAAGCTAGATCAAAAGAAGTTTTCATCATCAAAAGGGCAATCTCCTTTTTATTGAAGCAAGGATTTCATCAGGAAGAACATCATCCAAGAAGCATTAAGACATCTTCATCAATCATCATCAACAAAGGGATCAAGAGTTTGAAGGTTAGCAACATAGTTTGATGACGGCCTAACTTGTCAAATAATATCGTCTACTATTATATTCAATATAAATTGTTTGGTGAGGAATCATGTTCTAGAAAATGCCAAAACTGAGAATTTGATTTGGTATCATCCAGGTTTGTCTTAAATATAAAATAAAAGTAAAGCAAGACACCATGGGACCTTGACTTATTCCTATAAATGATTCAACTCACTTATTATTCTGTCTTTTTTTATTGTATTGAGATAACAAATACAGCAATAGAAATACTGAAAAGGATTGTTCAATTTGCAATAAAGATATTTGTTGAAATGTGTAACGACATTCAGTCTTCATAATGACATATGTAATTGTGATTTTATGTAATTGATGAAAAGATGAAAAAGAAAATTATTATTGTAATACTTGTCTCATGGGCTTCATGACCAAGGAATTTTATTTTAGTAATGGCTCCCATTGTGAGCCTTTAGGTTTTGTCATCAAGTCATAAAAGTCTATAGAGTCAACGTCAGAGATGTAAGACCCATGTGGGCATGTTACACATTGTAAAAGGAAATTTATTCATGTCATAAACCTTCCAAGAACTTGTCACAAAGTCATCTTAAAGTTGACCCAAAGATGTTTCTAGAAAGGCATGTCAGCCTACGCTCCAATACAAGTTAGCTTATTATGATGCACAAACCACTATAAATAGGACAGCTCGGCCTCATTTCGGTCAAGGACAAGAAGGCAGAAAGAAGTGCAAAGTTCTCAAGAAAGACAACTTAATAACCAATGAGAAGAAGAAGAGGAAGATCAAACTCATTTAGGACTGCTTCTTGGGTAATCACCTTCACACGTGTGGCAAAAACCCGGATACATCTGTTGTGGTAAAGGACAAAGAAAGGGTCTTCACACCATCACCATTGTTAGCCGAAATAGCAAGGAATAAGCCTCAAAGTGCGCAAAGGAGAGTCACACAAAGAAGGACCATAATGCCATCACCATTGTTAGCCGAAATAGCAAGGAATAGGCCTCAAAGTGAGCAAAGGAGAGTCACACAAAGAAGGACCATAATGCAATCCACATGTGTGTCTATGCAGTGATTTCGGGTAGCCGAAATTGCAAACTTGTGGAGGAAGGCCAAAAACTTCAAAGCAGCTGAGATTAATAGTGCATGAAGGCAATTGAACTTGTGTTGACTTGCAAACGAAGGAGAAGCAGTGACTTGGTCTTGGAAAGGCTGTTGTGTCAAGGGTCTAGGTCTTGGTCTTGATATTCGTCAATTGAAGTCTCTATAAGAAGAAGAATTTGTTTGGGTTTTCCTCTCAAGCAAGAGAGGTTTTTGGCCCTGGCTGACCGCCTACATCTTGTGTCTCATGTCTCTTTATAGTTTATGCAATGGTAGTTGTTTGATGAAGAAGAACACTATAATAACACAAGTAAAAGAAGATCCTAACCTAAGAAGTAAAAAGCATTCACAAGCAGTTATCTAACATGGAGAAATCACCTAATTGCTATGCCCTAGATTTCTCAACATGGTATTGGAGCTAAGGTGACGATGTCAAGAAAGGGCATCTTATCAAGGGACACTCAAGGACCAAATCTCAAAAAAGACATCTAAGCAAGAAGATCATCAACAAAGTCAAGATCTACAACAAAGTGATAAAACCCTAGATCAAAGAAAAGGTCTACATCAAAAGGAAGTCTTGGGAACCTCCATTCATCATCAAAAGACCACAAAGACCCTCATTAAGTTGAAGAGAACTACAAACCAAGGTAGCTTGAAGTTTATTCATCCAAAAGAAGCACTTCAAGACCAAGATCACATCATCTTGAAGAAGGTAAAAACCCTAGTTCAGTGAAAGAAGCTCTCAATCATCACCTCATTGAAAGGCATTGTCATCATCGAAAGGCATTGTCATCATCAAAAGGAAGCTAGATCAAAAGAAGTTTTCATCATCAAAAGGGAAATCTCCTTTTTATTGAAGCAAGGATTTCATCAGGAAGAAGATCATCCAAGAAGCATTAAGACATCTTCATCAATCATCACCAACAAAGGGATCAAGTTGAAGATTCTATCTTCACTTGACAAGTAAGTACCTTTTCTTCTATAATCTAATCTAGTAACATGACTTCATTTTGCAAGGAGATCTATAAGTTGGATGGATCATCAAACTTCCTTACATGGAAAAGGAGGACAGACATAGTCCTCAAAGAAAATGAAGCTCTTGATCATGTTAATGGAAAAGTCTCCAAACCATCCAAAGGACAAGCACTATCTGAATACATGGAAAGGGATCAAAGGGCTCAAGAGATTCTTAAAGAGTCTTTCAAAGATCTCCTCATTCCCTATATAACAGAGCTAGACATCAAAAGAGATATATGACAAGCTGATAGAACAATTCTATGAAACTACAATAAGAAACGTCATATCACTTGGATCTGATCTATACCAATTGAAGGTACCAAAGAATGAAGGAATATCTACATGTCTCTCAAAAGCATCTCAAATAAGAACTCAATTGCAAGATCTAGGAGAGATGATATCTGATAAAGAAATGGTCTCCATTGTTCTAAATGCATTAATTGGTGAACAAGGTAACCTCGTATCAAATGCCTATAAGGAGAAGAAATCTATCCCATTCAACAACTTGTGGTTTCTATGCAAGATAGAAGAAGACAGGTTGAAGGCAAAAGGCGATGAAGGACCAAGTGAAAGGGGTCAAACATTTACTAGGAGGAAAGGGAAGTTCATGAAGCATAGTTATCAAGAAAATATGGCTAAAATCCAATGCTATGAATGTCAAGAATATGGGCATTACAAAAGAGATTGTCCTAAGCTCAAGGACAATAATAAAAGGGATAGAGATGAAGCCCATATCACCGAAGAAGTGGAGGATGTTGAAGAGAAGAAGTCCAAGAAATAGGAAGTAAGAGATCTCTTTTATGACTAAGGTAGTCTTCCTCATTTAGTTCTTTCAAGTTCCTGTTTTAAGTTCTTCTGTTGCAAGATATGGCCACTAAGAAAAATGATGGGATGCATCATGGCATCATAGAAGCATTTGAAAGCAAGAGCTCGTGACATCATCATATAGAAGCATGTAAGGTGGTTGAAATTGAAGACTATGGTAGTCACCTTTGGAAGGATATAGCTCTTGGTAAACTCATTAGAAGCATAAAATGGAAAGGAAAAAGTCATCCAGGACAAAGCTCATCATACATCAATCAAAAGGAAACATCTGTTGGATAGGGATACTCAAGATTCACTGATGGAATCTTCATCGTAAGATTCACCAATCTAGAGGAGAAGCAAGTGTTTCATCAATTCCAACTTGTGGAATTCATGGAATGATGGTATGATATCAAAGGAGGTGACGCAGATCAAGGGGTTGAAGTTCTTTCAATCAAGAAAGCTACTGAAAGAAAGTCAAAGATGACCCAAAAGAAAAGAGGTATGTATGCTTGTATTAGATATTTTACGGTCATGTCATATGGTTGCAAGTATCATGAAGAGATGCTCTATCTCAAAAGCATGATCAAAAGAATGGATCTCCTTCTTCGAAAAGATGCAGGAAGGCATGGGTCACACATTCACTAGATGAAATCAACATAATATGTCCTCATATGTAATATGAGGTGGTTGACATAATTGGAGGAACTCTGATTGGAAGTTCCTAGGAATGAAATGTGCGAAGAAAGTAAGGAAGAGATTGTGGAATATGCAACCATGGAAAAGGCAATCAACGTCCAAGGACTAGAAGATTTGACTAGGATATCTCCATGAAAGAAATGAAGACTCTAATAAAGTCTGAAAAGGAAAGGGACCCTTGATAGTATATAAGCTGAGGGAAGAGCTATGGATATCTTCCACCACTATTGACCATATAGCAAGAAGGAAGTTCCTTCAAGAAACATGGCATGAAAGAAAGCAGCATGGCATGAAGAAAAGCCAGATATGGACTAACAGATAGCTTTTCAATGAAAGGAATGATGACAAGGTTAACTCATGGATGAAAGTGATGGATGGTCTATGCCCTATGAAGAAGTCCCAAAAGATGTAGACTATATGACAAAGAAGAAATGCATGACATCAAAGGAAAGAGTTCTACAAGCAATTGGTTGTCCTCAAGAGCTGCTGGAAGGAAGTCCCTGCTTAAGAGGGAGATTAGCTAAGTCCCTATTTAAGAGGGAGCTTGGGTACGTTCCTTTATAGGAATGGGTACATTCCTTAATGGAATGGGTTGGTCATCCCTAGTTAAGAGGGAGTGACAGTTGTGGTTCTCTATCTCATGTGTTATGCACTAGACCAAGAATAACAACCATAAGTCTTAGTGAAGGCCATGAGGAGAGAGATAGACATGTCATTCTTGTCTTCACTTGGGAAAACAGAATGCAGGATTGGGTAAATATTTGGCATTCAATACTCTTTGAGGATGAGTTCGGGCATCCAAGATAAAAGTAGTCGTAGAGAACCGATATTCTTTGAGGACTGGAATCGAAGATAAGAATAGTCCTAGTGGAACACACCCTGAGAACCCGGGTCGAGTATGTTCCGAGAGAGACAATGATGAGGGTGTCTATACATCATTGGTCTCGCCAGCATTGAGCTCAAATCTTGTGGAGAGATAGAGTTGTTAGTCAAGGCCTTGCTATGTGGCAATGTTGGTTGATATGATGCTAAACACATGGGTTACCAATCCAACTCTTCTTATGAGAATTCTTCTGATTAAGAATGACCAAGTACCAATATGAATACCTCTGTAGTTAAGAGGGATTGTTGAAAAGTGTAACTAGGTTCAGACTTCATGATGACATGTGTAATTGCGATTTTGTGTAATTGATGAAAAGAAAAAGAAAATTATTATTGTAGAACTTGTCTCATGGGTTTCATGAGAAAGGAATTTTATTTTTAGTAATGGCTCCCATTGTGAGCCTTTAGGTTTTGACATCAAGTCATAAAAGTCTATAGAGTAAATGTCAA
The DNA here is from genome assembly GCA_000404065.3 of Pinus taeda. Classification (NCBI taxonomy): domain Eukaryota; kingdom Viridiplantae; phylum Streptophyta; class Pinopsida; order Pinales; family Pinaceae; genus Pinus; species Pinus taeda. The sequence goes on from APFE030320281.1 coordinate 28,138, forward strand.
AGATGTAAGGACCATGTGGGCATGTTACATATTGTAAAAGGAAATTTGTCCATGCCATAAACCTTCCAAGACCTTGTCACAAAGTCAACTTGAAGTCAGCCCAAAGATGTTTCAGAAAGGCATGTCGGCCTAGGTTCCAAACACAGCTATGCTAGATTTTGAAAATCTGTCCCAGAAAACATATATACAAAAATCTGAATTTTCAGAAATCACAGAGTCAAGGAGTCAGGTCCTTAACTTCTTTAAAAAATAAAAAAAACACATCTATGCTAGATTTTGATAATGTCCCAGAAAATAAATATGCAATAGGAAACATATCATAACGCTCTTAAGCAAACGATTAAAAAATTATCTATACATAGAATCAACGTATCATCAGAAGTTAAAAGGAGCTGATGCAAATAGGATTTTGCCAGTACTCTGTAGTCTCTCCATACTGTATGAGGAGGAGTCCATCCATTGAACTTAAAAAGGGATGTGTCATAAATTGAAATCAAGAACAAAAAAAGTCATTTTCTGCTGCCAAGAAACCATGGCCTATTCCTCTACATATCCATCATGGTATGGAACTTACTATAATTTATCAGAATTCCGTGACCCAATGCATAATTGGATTATAAGCATAATAAACCATTACATCAAACAATAGTATGCTATACATTAAATAAAATTCTGGCAATGAATCATTTCATAGGCCAAAGACAAATAACCCGACTATTTCAACAATTTATGTGTCTATAACAGGATATCCACTTAGCTTTACGTGTTCATTTTGACTCAGCGGGGTTCAGTCCCAAAGAAACCCGACCCGCTTTGTTCCATCCATCCATAAAATTAAAGAAAATCCAGTTCAGCATATGAAATAGAATACAATTGCTGTTATCTACCTAGTATCGGTACTTGGTAGAATAATCCTTGGGGGCAATGACCAGACCCCTGCCCTTCCTGGCCCCTCTGTACACGGTCTCAATAATATCAATGAACTCCTGCTTGTCTTTCATGGCCCAGTTGATTTTATTGTTGTTCCCCGTCCCCAAATCTATCATTATATGCTTATTGCGGAAGAAAAACATGACAGTAGACGGGTCATACAGTTCGTACATGGTGTTGAAATCAGGCACCTCCGTTATGTCCACCAGGTATATCACTGCGAAATTCTTGATTGTTTCTGCAACAGATGACAGCACTTCGTCCATCTGCATTGAAATTTCATTCCAACACTTATAATTACTTACAGCACAACTTATTCGTTATTCGAATCCTGTGCAAGTATATCCAAGTATATCATTTAGAAAAAAATAATTGGTACCCACCTGCATACATGTTTCGTCCCAATCATGGCCGAAGCGAATGACGACGAGACGCTCCTCCTCGGCTAGAATGGCCTGATCCACTGCCCAACCGGAGTGCAAATGGGGTAGCAAGTACGACATTTTTGCCTCGCTCGATCTTCTGCCCGGCCTCTCTCTTTGAAACGTTAAGGTATGCCCGATCTAATTTTATAGACATAAATTGGGCGACCAATGAATAGTGTTGACAACTTTTTGCTAGGGGAATCCGACGAAGAGGCGAAGTTAGTAAGGCCGGGAAGAAGGAACTCGAAGTATGTTGATAGGCAAAGTTAGTAAAGGCGGGGAAGAAGTATCTAGAAGTAAATTGATGACTTGGAAAAAAAAAAGAGAGAGAGTAAATTAAGGGGTGAATTTAAACTCTTTTTTTTTTTTTTGTGGGTTCTATCGGTAAAAAACAAATATAAATAATATTTAAATTATTTTTAAATTAATTAATATAGAGTTAAAAATCAAATAGATAGAATTAAAAGTTAATTAAGGTTATTTTGAGTGGCTGGGAGAAAGGATTGTGATTCTCCCCACCCAAGTTCAATTCTCTTAGTAATCTTATGAACTTTGATGTAATTCCCTAAGTGATATGATGAACTTTGATGTAATAGACAAAATATCAATAGTTTTGATATGGGATCAAAAATTAAAAGTTTTCAGGAATTAATGGTTTAGATGAAGTGATTTATATTATAAAAAGAAAATGCATGGTTTACTCATCTTAAAATGGTTGATGAGAAATCATCAAAGTCAAAAGGGGGTTGTTTAAAAATAAGCAAGGCATAGTAGAAATCTCTAATGGATGTGGGGATTAACCTTATTAGTATTTGGTTATGGGATTTGATTTGAAAATACATAGCCTACGATTTTCAAGATAATTTAAAGAAAAAAAAAATAATAAATAATAAAATTAGATTGTAGAAAAATAGATATGGGGATTAACCTTGTTGGTATTTGGTTATGGTGTTTGATTTGCAGATACATGACCATGTACTCTTAAAGATAGATTTAAAAAAAAATAGATTGCACAATAGAAAATTTAAAACATCTTTGAGATTACACGAGTTGAAAGAGAGTAGATTTTTAAAAAGGGAAACCTGGCTTATGAACAAATAACTGTTATTAGGCCACTAATTTAATTGTATGTTAGATTTATTACATCAAAAACCAAAATATAGATTTTATTCTTGTTATCCTTTTTGAATTTAAATTCACTACTATCATTACCTTAAGCAAAAAGGGATTGAAGTGAGGATGTTTATTAAAACCTCCATAGCATAAAAATAATGACTACATGTACCCATATATCTATTAAAGGGATTGAAATGAGGATGTTTATTAAAACCTCCAAACACTTAGCATAAAAAATAATGACTACTTGTACCCATATATATATTACCATGTATTTTACAAAGTTTATTCTAAAGAAAATATATATTAAATGGGAGAATAAAGTTCATAAGTAAAACCTAAAATGTGAAAGTATTATGTTTAAATGTAGAGGTGGTTGTGAAGTGAATGCTCATCAAAGTCATCTATAAAAGATAAAAAGGATTTAAGTTAGGTTTTAAATGTATTCAAAAGATGTAGATAGTGATAAAGATTATTTTTATTTAGAATTAATTATTCAAATTAGATGAAGAAGTTAAAGACTTGTGTATTTTTATCTTTTTTTCTCTTAATTTTTTTAGTAGAAATATTCTCAAAAATTCAATTTCTCTTAACCTTAATGTTCTTTTTCAAAAATCCCTTTTGGATATATTCCCTCATTATCTATCTCTTATCTTCCTAACTTTCTGAGGAAGGGGAAGTTCAAGTCCTCATTCTCGTGATTGTTCTTGATCATCAATATTAGTCATAAAAAATGATCCATGAACTATCGTGTATATTCCACTGGACAATTTGTCACAACAAGTCCGATAAAATTATGCTTAAAAATCCAAATCTACATTATTACAGTTTTTTTTCTCTTTGGATTTAGAGATATGTAGATTACTGTTAATAGTGTATGCATGTAAATTAAAATTATGCAGAAAATAAATAACAATGGAATAAAAGCTCACACACTTTTAACACAAGATATGACTTGGGAAACCCTTTTGAGAGAAAAACCCAGCTAGAAGGTGACATTGCCCCGCTCTCTTTCTCTGAATAGAAAATGCCTGTGAGTACAAAGAAGTATGGCATGTGGCATGTGGGATACTACAGTGCACAAATCCTCTTTGCGTTCTCTATCTCCTATCCCTCTTAGCTAATTTTTGCTCAATTATGGAACGAATGCACTTGAAAGAATGGAACCCCTCTTCCTCTTAGTGGTCTAGTTATAACACAGCTCGATAGCCTACTAGTGGTTAGATTTGACTACCTCAACTCTTAAACATAGTTATAATATAGACTCTTCTAAATTCTTCTTCATCATAGTCACATGGCTAGCCCCTTTTTCATTAATAATGAGGGTTGACGTGGCATTATCTCGGATTATGGCGGTGAAAAGAGGAAGGTCAACTTCTAAGTGGCATAACTTTCACATACGAATTCCAATTGACATGATTCTTGCGTCGTTGGAAAGGTATTTGTGTGTACAATAGGTGAAAAAGATGTCACATAAATGTGGCTAATTTTTGCCCCTAAAAAACATTGTTTGATGCCTCAAAATTCTCCCAAAAGGTTTCAGACCCCAATTTGCCAAACTGGGTCTCGTTGGTAAAAAGGGTATTGTGAGTTGATTCCTCCACTTTTTCCACTCTAAAAACATTAAGAAGGGTAACAAGCAATATAATGATCTAACCTGGATACACCTCCCCATTTTAGGAGGCTTTTCCCCCAAAGCTTCTATTAAATAAGGTGAGGGAATTTTTCCTCCACCTTCTCTTGGTTGTACCATTTAGCTTTGCCTAGAATTTGTCCTTTTAACCCAATCTACCAAAGATCGTGTTGCCCCTATCTTGTAGTTTTAGACCTCTTCTGCAAAACTACATCTTTTGTCAACTCTACCTAAGCATCTGGTGCCAAATGCTCCACAAAAGGTAGGACTTGTTCCTCTTCCTGATCTAGCATGGAATGCTCATAGAGTTTCAGATTATCTGCATTCACAACTGAGTAAATACACATATATGGTGGTGAATTGATTCGATAAGCATTATCACCCACCTTTTCCAGTATCTCGAAGGGAACATACCGCAAAGACTTGATTTTCTTACCAGTCCCCTATAGCCTCTCCTTGTTCAACTTCAGCCATACTCAGTCTCTCACCTTGAACAATTTCTATGCTCTATGTTGATCATGCCTAGCCTTATATTTATCATGTGACTTCTGCAGTGTCTCTTGTACTTGTATATGGATATGCCTGATCTTCTTTATAAATTTTTCAACCTTCAAGGCATCTCCTGTAAGGTCTTCTCTCAGTCCTCCTTATTGTCCATATGCAATGGCCAAAGGTGAAGGTGGAAAATATCCAAAACAAGTTTCAAATGGGGACTTTCCAATAGAAGTGTGGATTTCTCTATTGTAAGAATCTTGTATATATACCAAATTTTCTTCCAAGGTATTTGGATGCTTCCGATTGTATCCCCTCAAAAGCTATGCCAAAGTCCTATTGACTGCTTATATCTGACCATCTATCTGTGGAAGGAATGTTATGGCTCTTTGCAACTTTATGTCCATCTTCTCCCACAGTGTAGTCCAAAATGCATTGAGAAATCTTATGTCCCTATCTAAAGCAATGCTCATCAATATCCCAAAGTGCACCCAAACCCGTCCAAAGAACAAGTTTGTCGCTTCTTTCCCACTGATGGAATTTTTACAAGGCATTAGAACACACATCTTGTTAAACCTGCCAACTACCACCCTTGCACCCTTCATGCCATGTGTTTCGACGAGGCAAACTATGTATCTATCTTTGGCAATAAGCCCCAACCTAGGTCCTCACCTCCATGGGTAACCTTTGCAATTCCAACAAACTACTCTTAAGGAAACCTCAGTATGACTTGATTGTTATTTATTTTGACATGCAAGACTCACAAATGAGTCTTTGTCCATGCTTTCCCATACTGAACTTGCTTCCTGATTTCCTGTTGAAGAGTTTATTGCCTCTTTTTTATTACCATATTGTTGTTCTGTTTTAGAAGGAGGTTCAAATCGCACTATCACAACTTTACCATTGTAAATCCATGCTCACTTGCCTTCATCTCTTGTTGCCCTAACCTTTAACATTTCCTCCCTCCTTTCCTCATATTGTCTTACAGTTAAATCTTCTTATAGAAAAAGGTGAGAACGCCTCAAGAGATGCTTCTTGCTTAGAATGATATATTAATCATGCAAGCTAGGTATGATGACTTTTATGGGCCTGACTCTCTCACCATTAAACTTACCCACCATCCATGCTTGGCATATTTGTCCTTGCCATATCAACTTGTCTTTCAAGAAGTCCCTTGCAAGGTCAAGAATACATCCATTTTTCCCATAGTCTTTCACCCCTTTAATAATTATGTTTGCTACTCTATTTTGTCTTTCCTTGTTTTCTCTATCTTGCATGTTGTCAACCCAAATGTTTTTTCTCCTTCCCTATTAGCAGAATTGCTAATAACTTGAGCCCAAGTTTTGGAAACTTTTTATCAAATGCGAGGGTACATAATATTAACCAATTTCCCCGTTGGATAATGACAATTCCAATTCAGTTATTCAATTAAATCATGTTACATCAACGCAATCCCAACATTCACCCTATAATAAAATATATGAGCTAGCACCCGAGGAAGGATTCCAAGCTGCCATGCACTATTGCATTTAATTTTATTAAATTACTAAACCTTAAAACCTCACTCAGCATCATACATGGCGAATATTTTGATTTGTGATGTTATTGTGTGATATTCTATCTGTAACAAGGTTTTCTATTTATAGCTTACACACACAAAAAAATCGGCCAAATTTTTGTTTGTTGCAAAGGAACATTAAAATGAACAGTAAAAAAATTTGCTCGAATTTTTCTAAAAGTTGGGGCGAACTTTTTAAAAGTTCAGCTGAAAAACTGTCCATATTTTCTATCGGCCGCAAAATTAAAATGGTGTGACCCTCCAAAAAACTCTTTTGGCCGAACATTATAAATAAAGTCAACCGAAACATTATTTTCGGGCTCACATTCTTCATTTGGGCTAAATTTTTAAAGTGAGTGTTTTTTGTTGGATTTCGAAATTTATTTATTTTTGCTGGATTTTGAAATTGATTTATTTTTGCTTGATTTTGAAATTGATTGTTTTGTTGGATTTTAAAAATCTACATAGATTGAAATATCATGGGAAATCAAAGAAATTGCAAGAGAAAATATGATTGAATAAGAGACATTGAGGCTCGCAAAGGATAATCGAAAAATTATTACAAAAGAAATTAGGAAGGACACTTAAATATTGAAAAAGTAAATCAATCTGAACAAGAAGTTGAAGCATGTATGTAAATGTAAATATTATAAATTATATTTAAAATTTAATAGTGTATTGTAAAATTTAATTTTATTTGGTGATGAATTTGAAAAATATTTTTGCAATGTTAAACACAGAGGATTTTTCCTCATAACATTGATGATGAGATTGAAAATGTTGAAAGACAAAGTGAAAAAGATAATGAACCAATGATTGATGATGTTCTTGAAGATGTTGAAAGACGAAGTGAAAAAGATAGTGAAGCAATGATTGATGATATTGTTGAAGATGTTGAAAGAGATTGAATAGAGAAGTTGAATCACCATTAGGTGTGTATATATATGTCATGTGTATTATTGAAATTATACATATATAATTTAATTATTTCAATTTCATTCAAACTCTATTTTTAATTTAATTATTTAATGTATATTTCTACCCATTTACATTAAATTCTCATATGTACAGATGAAATCAATATCAATGATGAGATGTTAGAAAATGTCGACAGTAGCACATATGGAGATAAAAATTCTGATCAAGTTATACGATATCGTGCTAAGCTCATTATTGATAAGTTCTTCAAAGATGAAAATGTGACAGTTCAAGCTCAAATTTTGAGAGGTCTCTTAACATCAAAGGAATTAAAAGAAGCTACAACGCTATTAGGTATTCGAAAATCAGGGAAAGATAAAAAGGTGAAGGAAAAAGTGATTCAAAATATAAATGGTACTCTAACAAGAATTGGAAGATCTAGAAAGAAAAGTGATATAGATGCACATAGAGTAATACAAATTCCAGTGGTTTCATCAAGTACTAAAGAAAATAGTTTGGTAAAATCTATGGCAAAAGCATTAGGGACCTCACGAAAAACATTGCACAAACATAGGAAATTTCAATTGCAAATAGATGCAAATGATGAGCTCACTTGTTGAACAATTATTTGTAGGCAACCATATAAATATAAACTTGGAAAAGATGTTGAAAAAATAATACATGAATATTGGATGAAAAAATCACGTGTTTCACCAACAGTAAGGGATGTGATGCGGTGAAGACTAACACGAAATCAGTATGAAGGACATGCAAAACATATGTTGGACACCACTCAGATAAAGTTGTTCAATAAGTTCATAGAAGAGAATCATGGAATTAATAGTTAGTACTTTTGTGCAAGAAAAACCATGGTATGTTAAACCTATCATTGTATGTGACACTTGTTGTTGTCATTATCATGTGGAATTTCAATTATATTATGACACCTTCCTTACTTTGGTAAAACATTTTGAAAAAATTCACCTCCTCCTTCTAGTATCCATGGTTTCATATCCCAAATTCTATGTGCAAGAGAAAGTCATGAATTATTTTACCAAAAGAAATGTGTTGGTGGTCAAAAATGTGATAGTTGTGGAAATTTGACTTTACTTCACAACACATATCCTATTGATCTAAATGATCAATCATTGTCCGACATAAAAGTGAAGTGGAAGAGATATGAATATATTCATATATCGATTGGTTCAAGTAGTAGTACAAGTTCTTAAAGGATTGATTTACAAGAAGAAGAAATTTTTGTGATAGAGTTTTTGAAGAACTTTGAGACAGAAATTTATAAATACACCAAGCATTCTCATAGAGCTTGATGACAAGACCTGCAATTCAAAAAATCCCATGAAATTTTTCCACTAGGGACCATTTTGTTTATAGTTGATTTTGCAAAAAATTACACATTTGTTGCACAAAATAAAATGCAGAGTGAATATTATCATTCTGACCAAGTCTCTAGGCTTGTCCATGTTCTATATAGACATGTTGAACAAAATGTTGATCATATAGAAAGCACCAATGAGAATTGACATATTATTAAAGAATATCACTTTTATAGTAGTGATGATCGTACACATGATACACATTTTGTACAACATTGCTTTGGTAAGATTTATAACCCTTTGAAAGGTTGTGGAATAAAATTCAACAAACATTGGATATGGTCAAATGGATGCACAAGTCAAGTCAAATCTTCACGATCATTCTTTTGGTTGGGTCGTCTTCATATGAAACCCAGCATTAAACATTGCTAGAATTTCTTTGAGATTGGTCATGGAAAAGGAGAACATGATGGTGCAGGGGCATGTATAAAATGAACACTTCGAAGATATCAAATGGACCACTCTGCAAACCGACTTGTCTCAGTTGAATAAGTTGTTCAATGGTGCATTGATGCACTAAGTCATGGGACTAACCCATCAAGGGATGTATGCAGATATGTATGTATATGTATACATATATATATATATATATGATATTTTTATTAATTTTCTAATTTTAAACATTTATAAATTATATAGTTAAAATTAATATCACGATGATTATCTTTGATATAAAAATTGTATTTTAAATAACATATTTAAATTCTTGTTTGAATTTACTATAAGTTTTTTTTGGCATATTGGAATCCAAGATGTAGATAGATCGATTACATACGAAGCTGAAATAGTAAAAGGGACTCGAAAATTGCATTCAATTAAAACAAAGGAGTACCAAAATGTGTTTGCATTTGATAAAAGAAAAGAAACTTGATTTTGTCTTGTTTGCATAGAGGACACACAATTCAATGAAGTTTAGAAAACAATATGTATGTAAAAGCTTACCAACATGCAAAACTAAATACAAAGGGGAAAATGTCGGTTGCAAGCTTTGAAGAGATGGATTCAGAGGAGACTATAGTGTCATTTGAAGGCGATCGAGTGTCTGATCGTGTTAGAGAAGGTAATGTTTCAATTACTTTCAAAGGATATATGTGGTTGTGTGGGTGTTGTGTGTGTGTGCAACATGCACAACACACACACACACACACACACACTATATATCTTTGAAAGTAATTGAAACATTACCTTCTCTAACACACACACACACACACACACACACACACACATATATATAACGTTTTTAAAATCATTGTGAATAAGTATCTGTATTTAATAGTTAAAATATATATCTCTAAATAGATAATAAAATCAAGTCCATGTTGATAACTAATTTCTTGTTATTTATGATCTGAATTTACACTTGTTCTATTGTGCAAGAGATGTTTTTGTTGTAGTTGCACCCATTAACAACATAGAAAATGTCAAGTATTATTTGATGCGGTGCACTGAACAAAAGATGAAGTTATTGGAAGATTATGATGATAACGGTTTTATATATGAAAGAGGTTCTATTATACTGAAAGGTTATTTTTCCAAAAAACTATCAAATTGAGAGTAATGTTTACTTTCAAGGCTATCGACCTGATTCCATAAGTTGTCAATATAGTCACTTGGTGTGTGCAGCATGCATAAAGTTGATAGAAGTTCAATAATAAAAAATTGAAAGTTAAAAAATGGAAAATGTCAAAAGTTGACCATGAACGGATCATTGAGGATGGCATTCCATTAGAATTTTTTAATTGAACTGCCCAACAATTTCTTCTCCTTGTATTCATATTCGAGAACTTATAGTTCAAATACATTGCTAGGCTTTCTTTTTGTGCACTCTTAAGTTGTCTATTCTAGCTAGTACGAAGTATTACAAAATTGTTTTCATTAATATGGCATGGTTGTATTGTTAAGTTCAAAATAAATTCAAAGATCTTCCAAATATTGCTATAATGTAAAGATGTATCTCACATATCATAATTTTCTTGTTTGTTGTTGATAGTACAACTATCATGTTTGCATTGCGTTTTTCTTTTTTTATGGACCATCATTTTATCTTTTCAAATATTTTTATTGAGCTAGATCTTAGTACTACGTTTTATAAAGCAGTTTATATATATGTGTGCATGAACAACTTTATATTAAAAAATTTAACTATCAACCTACATCCATAGTAGCTTTTCTATACATGAATGCAAAATGTATGTACCATATTTTATAATGCGAATTTTCAAGTTATGATTGGTTTATATATCTACACCATTATAAGATTCATTCAAATGCAAAATGTACCATGTTTTGTAATTTGCAATTTTGTTTTTCATTAAATAACTTGACAAAACATATTTAAAATCAAAACCTTTAAGAACCATTAGATACTAAGTTCATTTTAAGAATGATCATGCAAAATTTACCAACTAAATTCATTGCTACATAATCATGAACTTAAATATGTAAAACCTTAAGCATGAATGTATAATCATGAACATAATCATTACCTTAAATATGCAAAGTGTATCATGTTTTATAATGCAATTTTATAGAATGTTTGCATTCAAACAACTTTATATTAAAAGTTTTAACTATCAACCAACATCCATAGTAGCCTTTCTATACATTAATGCAAAATGTATACCATATTTTATAATGCAATTTTTTAAGTTATGATTGTTTTCTAGACATCTACACCATTATAAGATTCATTCAAATGCAAAATGTACCATGTTTTATAATTTGCAATTTTACTCTAGATACATTAAATAACTTGACAAAACATCTTTAATCAATTTACCTAAGAATCATCTACTAACATTGTAAGAATGATCATGCAAAATGTACCAACTAAATTCAAATTTACTTTCATTACCACATATTCATGAACTTAAATATGTAAAACCTTATTAAGCATCAAACGATGCATCATGCAAATTGTACCATGTTTTCTAATGCAATTTTATAGTATGTTTGCATTCAAACAACTTTATATTAAAAATTAACTATTAACCGGCATCCATAATAGCCTTTCTATACATGAATACAAATTGTATACATACCATATATTTTATAATGTAATTTTTTAAGCATCTATACAAACCATGTTTTGTAATTTGCAATTTTACTAGATTCATTTTAAATAACTCGACAAAACAACTTTAAATGTAAAACCTTTAATAATCATCTACTAACATTACAAGAATGATCATGCAAAATGCATGGTAACTAAATGAAAATTTACTTTCATTACTACATATTCATGAACTTAAATATGTAAAATCTTTACGCGTCAAACAATGCATCATGCAAATTGTACCATGTTTTATAATGCACAATTATAAGAATCGTCATGTAGAATGTACATAAACTCAAAAAATAGCATGTATTAAATCATAATAGAGTTCTATTTAAAATGTCCAAAATTTATATCATTATAAAAGTAAATATATAATTAGAAGTTGTGAAATAAAAATATGCATGTCAAAGAGATCAATTAATAATAAAGAGTTTTACTTTAAATATGTCCAAAACTTATATCATGACAAAAGTAAATATAATATAAGAACACTGTCAAATAAAAAGTTGTGCATCAAAGAGAATTTCATTGAAATATATGATCTATCAACATACTTGTGCTCTCATTTGAATCATGGGTGTCTTGCACAACATGTGTAATTGCATATGTACGTAAGATTTTGTACTTTAAAATTAAACTTTAATGTTTTAAATAAGAATGTAATCATCAAAACAAAATTATAAAAAGTTTCAAATTCAATGCAATACCTCATGGTGTTCCCCCTCCATTGCACTCTTGTGGTGTTCGCCATGCATTGCACCCTTGTGGTGGATGCCTTGTACATACATGTACATGTGTGTAAATTAAAAATTAAAAATTGCACATGAAAATGCATAAACTCGCAATATTAAAAAAATCATTAAACAACTTTTTCAAATTATTTAGATGATGCTATCCCCGTTATTGACTCCGTCGCTAAAGTCCCTAGAGAACGGAAACAATCTCCATGATCCTAAAATTCGAAAATTTTAAAACTGTAAGATAGAGATCTCATTTTTTAATGAAACTTGCTTCAAATTATAACAAAACAAACAAAAGTGAAATATTCAATACTTGTGACAAGCGAATATTTGACGCATCTCCTAATAGGGAGGAAGAGGGTAGCGTTATGTCGAAAACATCGGACCGAATCATAATTTGTTAACATTTAATTATATATACATAATTATTTCTTTTACAAATATGTCCTCACGATACCAATATAATAAAAGTAGAATAATAGTATCAACATGAACTCTTCAAAAAAACTAACATCTCTCAACATATCTTCATTGGAACCCGAACCTAAGACTGGATATATTATCAAAATTTTCATTCAACAAATGAGTTAACTGCAAATGGTGAACATATGATACATTTGTGTTTGATTACATCTGAAAAAATTAACAAAATGTACGTGAATTGACATTAACACATACATTACATTAAAATATTCACCCTAACCATTAACACATACCGATCCCATGCCCTCTTCCTCATGACCAATTAGGTCGTGCCAACCATCACGACAACCCTTTGCATATGCTTTAAGCTCCTCAATATTCATATTATCTATCTCCTCATCTGTTTTATTTACAAAATTAGCACATGCATCAACTCATGCTCTTTCATCAATTCCAGTCAATGAAGTCTGGATGTTGTCTATAATAGCATCCCCTCCTTCTCGACCAATCTGAGAAGTGGCATCATCTCCAACCGCAAAGTTACCAGACAAGGAGGTTGACATACCAAAGGTGGTGGAGGGCGAGGCAATTGAGTATCTCGTAATGCACCCTTGCGTTCATACATCCGACCTCTCCCAGTACCATAAAATTCAGATGGAAGATCATTATAATTAGGTTGCCTACCCAAAACGAATTCTACATAAAATAATTTTGCAAAATAAATTGGAACCTTGTCATTCCATGGCAACTTTCCATACGCTGCAAGGAACCTATCATACAAATGGGTGGCTATTTCAGGGTGCTTGAAATATTGCATCTTGAGCATCTTTCTTTTCGGCCCTTCTTTGAAATAAAACATAGATTTTGCATGTGTTTTTGTAACCCTTTTACTTACTTCAGCCCATTTATCAGGACCCATTACTTCTTCCTTTCTACACTTCATCATATCTGATGATGATGATGGTGGTGGTTAACGTCCACTGAGACCAAATTGGTCTATCGGACCTATAATTTTCTTAGTTTCTAATTGTCTGGCTCCTCGTATTTTTTGGCGAGATTGGTGTTGTAGCTTTCTTTTTTTTTTCTTTACGGTCTTCCAACTTTCTTTATCTTGCATCTCCTTCATCTCTTCTGGTTCTTGGGACATTGGTGTCTTAGCTTCACGATCTACTGTGTTCGTCCTTTTGAAGATAGTCGGAGAAGAAGTTTGGTTAGGAGATCTGCTTTTCTGTTAAATGAAGATTTATTTTGTGCAGTATTCGAGTCCTCATAAATGTTGATGCTTGAGGGGTTGTCGAGTTCACTCTTTTGTTGTTGGGCGGGGCTTTCCCCCTGCTTGTCTTAAGAGTTGTTTCTTTCTTGCCCGAATTCTTGTGATTCGGAGTTTTCTCGATAGTATTTCTCTTTAATGACAGTGTAGTGTTCTTTTTGTGCTCCTTCCCACCATGTAGATCTGTGGTGATTTTTTCTAGCATAATTTTTCTAGGAGGCTTTTGGGCAATTTTTGGCTAGGTGGCCTATCTCAAAGCAGGATCGACATCTGAAGAGGACACTCATAATTGAGTTTCTGTTTCCACACATAGTCTTTACTTGTTAGGTGTATTTCAACTGGGAATCTAGCGCTGAAGTCCATTTCCACATAGATGCGTGCATAGGTGGTTTTGGCATATTCCTCTGTTTCTAGGCACCTGCAGTAAAATTTTCCAATTACATTTCCAATGGCTTTTAGCGATGAGAAATTCCAAAGATTCAAGGGTAGGTTTGGCAATCTCACCCAAACTGGTGTTGAGGTTATGATTGTTGTTGAGGGATCGAATGATGGGTTCCATGGCCTCATGAATAGGCCTGATTTTTCCCAAAACCAAGGCCCGAAATCTAGAATACATTGTCTGCTTTCAGGGTTTTCAAAATCTACTATAAAGAAACCCCTAGCACAGGGGTAGATATTAATTGCATCGGGAATTAGAGGCTTTCATACCTCCAAGATCCAATTGTGTAAAGCTATCAACTGCGACCAAAAACCATTGAATCAACAGATTAGGGCACTTTCAGAGAACTTCAAAGCCTCATCTATAAAGCAATCAGTGGTTGGACCAAGTTTCTTGTAAATATCAAGAAATGAGCTTAGAGAGTGCACAACTATTTCTAAACTTTGTTGACTCTTTGTAGGGAGCTCCAAACTCCCAAGATCTTTCCTTAATTTTGAATAATGACTTATGCGCCTCTGTAACGTACATTGTTGGAGGTTTGTTTCCCAAGTAAGCTCATCAGGAATATCAAATGGATAGGTGGTAGTTGGTGTATGCTCTTCTTCTTGAATTGCCCTGCTTCACTTATGTTTACCTCAAGCAACATTTTCACCCCTTGCATCAATATAATTACATAAATATAAAAACACGTGTAAAAATGTATTCATACACATGCAAGATAGACATGTACATGACTATGTATATATGAAATTCATTTACATGTACAAATTTGTTTTAACATTATTTATTATTATTATATAATTTACAAAAATGATGAGGATCATGATGATTTGATTGAGATTGATGATCACCTAGAGGTGGTTGAGCACCATCATGACCACCCAGAGATGGTTGAGCACCATCATGACCAATTGAAGAGGTTGAGCACCATCACGCCCAAGCACATGAGTTGATTGAACTTGTTGACCACTAGGAGAATGTTGACCACCCTCACACGATGACATAGTGAGAGAAGCCTCTAAAAAATAGAAAAACAATTCAATATATATATGTACATATGATTCTACTTATATTTATCATTTAAGTAAATACACACGCACACACACACACACACACACACACACACACACACACACACACATATATATATTGATGTGAACAATGGCCCTTGATTGATTCAGTAGAACCTAGTTTGTGATGCTCCTAAAAAACTGAAATTTATTATAAATTAATAAAGCTAAATTGAAAACAAATCAATTTCATACATATATGTACTTGTGATTATATTAAAATATCATTTAAAAACTTGCACATAAACATATATATACCACGATCATGATGTAAGGAATGATGGACCTGTACCGATTCATTTATCATTCGACACCCCCCCTCCCCCCCCCCCCCCCCAAATTCATTTGTTAATCTCCTTGATCCATGACCTCCCCCTCTAGTAGAGCCATGAGACTCGGTTGATGTTCACCTCTACCGATTCATTTGATAATCTTCCCTTCCCCCCCCCCCCCAAATTCATTTGTTAATCTCCTTGATCCATGACCTCCCCCTCTAGTAGATCCATGCGACTCGATTGATGTTCACCTCGAAGAATCAAGTGGAAAATTCTCATCCATGATATTGATATCTATAAACATATTGATGTATGATCTTTGAAAAGTTACCTTGAATGCATTTACAAATCGTTTTAAATTGTTATTTAAAAAGATCAAGAATTCAAAAAATTGATGTGACCCTTGAAGTTACCTCATGCATTTAATTGTTATGTAACCCTTGAAGTTACATCATGCATTTAAAAATCTTAAAATTGCTAGTTAAAAGGATCAAGAATTTAGAAAATTGATGTACAACCCTTGAAATTACATCATGCATTTAAAAATAAAATTATTTGGTACGTAAATTCTTCATTTAAAATGTACTCAAGACTAAAAACACAAATGTTGAAGTGCACATTTCGGAATTAAACACAAAATTTTCTAAAACATGTCAAGTTCACCAAGTTGTGCTTACATAGTGGGGGCACACTTAATATAGAATTGAAAAAAACACATGGTCATTGAAAACAACACATTTATAACTAAAAAACACACACATATAAAAGATATGTTAAAATGTCCATCAATAAATTTTGATGGAGAGCTTCTTAACACTAACTCATCTTTCACACACAAATCTTGAATTGGTATTGCCCTATACAATAGATCACTAGACATCCTATTAACATTTGCACAATGTTTTATGTTAAATGATTGAAATTGTCTAACAATGTTTTTTGTTTCTCCATGCAATTGTTTTAACCTCTCCTTTTTGACTTGGTACACGTCTTCATCTGGTTGCAGACAAGTTCGGAATTGGTGAAGACTACAATTCCATTGGATCCATACTCCCTCGTTGTTCCTAAGCCTTTTATCAATGCAATATAATATGCTTCATTGTTTATTGTTCTTCCAAGTACATTCTTTTTCATTTGGAGGACTTTGTTCGTCACAATATTGCATAGCACATAAGTAATCATTGTTTGCTCATAACAAGAAATTTCTATCTATAATGTCTATTTTTAAACCATGTTTAATGGGTTTTCTGATCCCTGAAAAAAACAAATCAAATAAAATGAATAATATATTTATTTATTGAAAATGTCTTAGTTTAAGGGAGAATGATAATAAATAAATATCTATTGTGATTGAATAGTGGAATACTACAATGATAAATAACCTAGTTTCAAGATCATCTTCTATGTTATCCTTCGAAATTTATACATGTGATTGCTAGTTTCATTAAATAAATTCAATAAAATAAATAATTAAGCCGATAGGCCTTCCTTTTGAATCAGTTCAGTCATCAACACTTCTATTCTCTGATTGACATGTGGCATACTCTGATCTGATTGACATGTGTCCATCGCACTGTAATTTGACACTTGTCTCTCTTGTGGATTTCCTTGTAATTTGGCACCTGTCTTTCTTGGGCTCCCGCACCTCCGTATTCCTTCAAAAGTGGATTGTCTGTACTTGCTTCCCCGTTTTCCGCAACCGCCAATACACATGTTGTTTCACTAGCTACAAGAGGGTGTTCATAATGTTGATTTATTTTTGTGGTGCATGACCAACAAATTTTCCTGTGCGCACGATGACTACTATCCCTCGTTTAGTTAAGGTAGGCGAATGTAATCAACCATGGTTATTTGATTTGATGTTTTATTGCGAGGTTGGTTTTATTTACTGTGCAAACAAATATCTACCGACTGTAATCAATATATGTACAACCACATTACAGGAAGCTTATTATTGTGGTAAAATTGAATGCAAACTTGAGAAATGTGATGTTTACACTGTTAATTTTCAATGTATAGTTTTTGGATGTATTTCAAATGCTTATGCTGATGAACATTGAATTTATTATTTTTTAACAGTACATAAACAAATATAAGTCTGGTGTCATTGTTCAATTAATCATTTGTGACCAAAACTGTTGAAGCATAAACCAGCGTCATTAGACATGATAATCAATATTTTGCTACAAATATAGTACTAGCATATTCCTACTTAACCTTCAAAACAAGTATGATCTGTTTTATTTTTCTTTTCTCTTAGGTTCAAGAAAGTTTTCCGTTCTCTATTGCTTTAGCGTGGAAGGATTCTGCTCCCGAGTCCGAAGATGGAACTTTAGAGCAATGACAAACCAAAGTTGTGTTCCCTAGAGGCAACACATTGCCAAATACAAAGGTTTTTACATTCTTAAAGTCTGGGACCTTCACAGTAGACATTTTATATGAAGATGTGAACCAAGTTCGGGCGCCTGCACCGATAAGTTCATACATGGTATGGTATTTTATGCCAAAGAATAAGATGTCATTTTCATACAAAATTTTCAGAATTGAAATCTCGAAAACATATTGTGGACGGGCAATGTAGCATTAACAGGGATTTATTTGTAGCACTAAAACAATGTACGGTATCATTGGATTGTAAATTTGTCTATTTTTTATGAAAAGAGTCACGATTTTTTAATATTTAATTTTGTTTATTTTAAATATGTAATACATTGAATCAATTTCCTAATACACGCATATATTGAGATTCTCTTCTCCTTTTTATTCCAGTTGCCATTCTGAGAAATTGCAAATTGAGATTATTTGATGAGTTGAAATTGTGGAGTGAGAAAAAATTGCCAATCATTGAAACTCTTATGTTTTTGCAAATTGGTCCTTTTCAGACTTCAAAAGTTGAAAAGGCTAAGCTGAAAGTAAGAGTCTAGTTGGATAAGCATGGAATAGTTTCGATTGATTCTGCAACTGTAAGTAGTGACGGGTTTCATATATGATTTTTATATTTTATTTATAATATGAGTTGTGTACTTGAAAATTCGGAAGCTCAGTTCTACTGGGATGAGAACAATTTTTGTATCCTGCATATGGTTGGGGAAGAAGAAATAGAAGTCCTTGTTTCTAATGTGAAAGAAGGATCAAATGGCGAGAAAGAGACCGCTGCAATGGATACATATGATGCACAAAACAATGGTACATCTGCAGCTTGTAACAATGCTGATATTAATATGCAGGATGCCAAAAATGTTGTTGGACCTGCAACAGCTGGAACTGCCACTGGTGTTGAAAATGGGATTCCTGAGGCAGAGGATAAAGCTTCCCAGATGGGGACTGATGCCAAGGTACATCCTTCATACCTCACTCAGCATCATACATGGCGAATATTTTGATTTGTGATGTTATTGTGTGATATTCTATCTGTAACAAGATTTTCTATTTATAACTTACACAAAAAAAAAAATCGGCCGCATTTCTGTTTGTTGCAAAGGAACATTAAAATGAACGGTAAAAAATTTCGCTCGAATTTTTCTAAAAGTTGGGGCGAACTTTTTTAAAAGTTTAGCTGAAAAACTGTCCATATTTTCTATCGGCCGCAAAATTAAAATGGTGTGACCCTCGAAAAAACTCTTTTGGCCGAACATTATAAATAAAGTCAACTGAAACATTATTTTTGGGCTCACATTCTTCATTTGGGCTAAATTTTTAAAGTGAGTGTTTTTTGTTGGATTTTGAAATTTATTTATTTTTGCTGGATTTTGAAATTGATTTGTTTTTGCTTGATTTTGAAATTGATTTTACTGTTTGATTTTAAAAATCTACATATATTGAAATATCATGGGAAATCAAAGAAATTGCAAGAGAAAATATGATTGAATAAGAGACATTGAGGCTCGCAAAGGATACTCGAAAAATTATTACTAAAGAAATTAGGAAGGACACTTAAATATTGAAAAAATAAATCAATCTCAACAAGAAGTTGAAGCATGGTATATAAATGTAAATATTATAAATTATATTTTAAATTTAATAGTGTATTGTGAAATTTAATTTTATTTGGTGATTGAATTTGAAAAATATTTTGCAATGTAAACGCAGAGGGATTTTCCTCATAACATTGATGATGAGATTGAAAATGTTGAAAGACAAAGTGAAAAAGATAATGAACCAATGATTGATGATGTTGTTGAAGATGTTGAAAGACGAAGTGAAAAAGATAGTGAAGCAATGATTGATGACATTGTTGAAGATGTTGAAAGAGATTGAATAGAGAAGTTGAATCACCATTAGGTATGTATATATGTGTCATGTGTATTATTGAAATTATACATATATAATTTAATTATTTCAATTTCATTCAAACTCTATTTTTAATTTAATTATTTAATGCATATTTCTACCCATTTACATTAAATTCTCATATGTACAGATGAAATCAATATCGATGATGAGATGTTAGAAAATGTCGACACTAGCACATATGGAGATAAAAAATCTGATCAAGTTATACGATATCGTGCTAATCTCATTATTGATAAGTTCTTCAAAGATGAAAGTGTGACAGTTCAAGCTCAAATTTTGAGAGGTCTCTTAACATCAAAGGAATTAAAAGAAGCTACAACGCTATTAGGTATTCGAAAATCAGCGAAAGATAAAAAAGGTGAAGGAAAAAGTGATTCAAAATATAAATGGTACTCTAACAAGAATTGGAATATCTAGAAAGAAAAGTGATATAGATGCACATAGAGTAATACAAATGGCAGTGGTTTCATCAAGTACTAAAGAAAATAGTTTGGTAAAATCTATGGCAAAAGCATTAGGGACCTCACGAAAAACATTGCACAAACATAGGAAATTTCAATTGCAAATAGATGCAAATGATGAGCTCACTTGTTGAACAATTATTTGTAGGCAACCATATAAATATAAACTTGGAAAAGATGTTGAAAAAATAATATATGAATATTGGATGAAAAAATCACGTGTTTCACCAACAGTAAGGGATGTGATGCGGTGAAGACTAACACGAAATCAGTATGAAGGACATGCAAAACATATGTTGGACACCACTCAGATAAAGTTGTTCAATAAGTTCATAGAAGAGAATCATGGAATTAATAGTTAGTACTTTTGTGCAACAAAAACCATGGTATATTAAACCTATCATTGTATGTGACACTTGTTGTTGTCATTATCATGTGGAATTTCAATTATATTATGACACCTTCCTTAATTTGGTAAAACATTTTGAAAAAATTCACCTCCTCCTTCTAGTATCCATGGTTTCATATCCCAAATTCTATGTGCAAGAGAAAGTCATGAATTATTTTACCAAAAGAAATGTGTCAGTGGTAAAAAATGTGATCGTTGTGGAAATTTGACTTTATTTCACAACACATATCCTATTGATCTAAATGATCAATCATTGTCCGACATAAAAGTGAAGTGGAAGAGATATGAATATATTCATATATCGATTGGTTCAAGTAGTAGTACAAGTTCTTAAAGGATTGGTTTACAAGAAGAAGAAATTTTTGTGATAGAGTTTTTGAAGAACTTTGAGACATAAACTTATAAATACACCAAGCATTCTCATAGAGCTCGATGACAAGACCTGCAATTCAAAAAATCCCATGAAATTTTTCCACTAGGGACCATTTTGTCTATAGTTGATTTTGCAGAAAATTACACATTTGTTGCACAAAATGAAATGCAGAGTGAATATTATCATTCTGACCAAGTCTCTAGGCTTGTCCATGTTCTATATAGACATGTTGAACAAAATGTTGATCATATAGAAAGCACCAATGAAAATTGACATATTATTAAAGAATATCACTTTTATAGTAGTGATGATCGTACACATGATACACATTTTGTACAACATTGCTTTGGTAAGATTTATAACCCTTTGAAAGGTTGTGGAATAAAATTCAACAAACATTGGATATGGTCAAATGGATGCGCAGGTCAAGTCAAATCTTCACGATCATTCTTTTGGTTGTGTCGTCTTCATATGAAACCCAACATTAAACGTCGCTGGAATTTCTTTGAGACTGGTCATGGAAAAGGAGAACATGATGGTGCAGGGGCATGTATAAAATGAACACTTCGAAGATATCAATGGACCACTCTGCAAACCGACTTGTCTCAGTTGAATAAGTTGTTCAATGGTGCATTGATGCACTAAGTCATGGGACTAACCCATCAATGGATGTATGCAGATATGTACATATATATACATTAATTTATATATATATATATATATATATTTTTCTAGTTTTTAAACATTTATAAATTATATAGTTAAAATTAATATCACGATGATTATCTTTGATATAAAAATTGTATTTTAAATAACATATTTAAATTCTTGTTTGAATTTACTATAAGTTTTTTTTGGCATATTGGAATCCAAGATGTAGATAGATCGATTACATACGAAACTGAAATAGTAAAAGGGACTCGAAAATTGCATTCAATTAAAACAAAGGAGTACCAAAATGTGTTTGCATTTGATAAAAGAAAAGAAACTTGATTTTGTCTTGTTTGCATAGAGGACACACAATTCAATGAAGTTTAGAAAACAATATGTATGTAAAAGCTTACCAACATGCAAAACTAAATACAAAGGGGAAAATGTCGGTTGCAAGCTTTGAAGAGATGGATTCAGAGGAGACTATAGTGTCATTTGAAGGCGATCGAGTGTCTGATCGTGTTAGAGAAGGTAATGTTTCAATTACTTTCAAAGGATATATATATATATATATATAATATATATATATATGTTATGTTATGTAATGTATGTATGTATGTATGTATGTATGTATGTATGTACATACACACACACACACACACACACACACACACATATATATAACGTTTTTAAAATCATTGTGAATAAGTATCTGTATTTAATAGTTAAAATATATATCTCTAAATAGATAATAAAATCAAGTCCATGTTGATAACTAATTTCTTGTTATTTATGATCTGAATTTACACTTGTTCTATTGTGCAAGAGATGTTTGTGTTGTAGTTGCACCCATTAACAACATAGAAAATGTCAAGTATTATTTGATGCGGTGCACTGAACAAAAGATGAAGTTATTGGAAGATTATGATGATAACGGATTTATATATGAAAGAGGTTCTATCATACTGAAAGGTTATTTTTCCAAAAAACTATCAAATTGAGAGTAATATTTACTTTCAAGGCTATCGACCTGATTCCATAAGTTGTCAATATAGCCACTTGGTGTGTGTAGCACGCATAAAGTTGATAGAAGTTCAATAATAAAAAATTGAAAGTTAAAAAATGGAAAATGTCAAAAGTTGACCATGAACGGATCATTGAGGATGGCATTCCATTAGAATTTTTTTAATTGAACTGCCCAACAATTTATTCTCCTTGTATTCATATTCGAGAACTTATAGTTCAAATACATTGCTAGGCTTTCTTTTTGTGCACTCTTAAGTTGTCTATTCTAGCTAGTACGAAGTATTACAAAATTGTTTTCATTAATATGGCATGGTTGTATTGTTAAGTTAAAAATAAATTCAAAGATCTTCCAAATATTACTATAATGTAAAGATGTATCTCACATATCATAATTTTCTTGTTTGTTGTTGATAGTACAACTATCATGTTTGCGTTGCGTTTTTCTTTTTTTATGGACCATCATTTTATCTTTTCAAATATTTTTATTGAGCTAGATCTTAGTACTACGTTTTATAAAGCAGTTTTATATATGTGTGCATGAACAACTTTATATTAAAAAATTTAACTATCAACCCACATCCATAGTAGTTTTTCTATACATGAATGCAAAATGTATGTACCATATTTTATAATGCGAATTTTCAAGTTATGATTGGTTTATATATCTACAGCATTATAAGATTCATTCAAATGCAAAATGTACCATGTTTTGTAATTTGCAATTTTGTTTTTCATTAAATAACTTGACAAAACATCTTTAAAATCAAAACTTTTAAGAACCATTAGATACTAAGTTCATTTTAAGAATGATCATGCAAAATTTACCAACTAAATTCATTGCTACATAATCATGAACTTAAATATGTAAAACCTTAATCATGAATGTATAATCATGAACATAATCATTACCTTAAATATGCAAAGTGTATCATGTTTTATAATGCAATTTTATAGAATGTTTGCATTCAAACAACTTTATATTAAAAGTTTTAACTATCAACCAACATCCATAGTAGCCTTTCTATACATTAATGCAAAATGTATACCATATTTTATAATGCAATTTTTAAGTTATGATTGTTTTCTAGACATCTACACCATTATAAGATTCATTCAAATGCAAAATGTACCAGGTTTTATAATTTGCAATTTTACTCTAGATACATTAAATAACTTGACAAAACATCTTTAATCAATTTACCTAAGAATCATCTACTAACATTGTAAGAATGATCATGCAAAATGTACCAACTAAATTCAAATTTACTTTCATTACCACATATTCATGAACTTAAATATGTAAAACCTTATTAAGCATCAAACGATGCATCATGCAAATTGTACCATGTTTTCTAATGCAATTTTATAGTATGTTTGCATTCAAACAACTTTATATTAAAAATTAACTATTAACCGGCATCCATAATAGCCTTTCTATACATGAATACAAATTGTATACATACCATATATTTTATAATGTAATTTTTTAAGCATCTATACAAACCATGTTTTGTAATTTGCAATTTTACTAGATTCATTTTAAATAACTCGACAAAACAACTTTAAATGTAAAACCTTTAATAATCATCTACTAACATTACAAGAATGATCATGCAAAATGCATGGTAACTAAATGAAAATTTACTTTCATTACTACATATTCATGAACTTAAATATGTAAAATCTTTACGCGTCAAACAATGCATCATGCAAATTGTACCATGTTTTATAATGCACAATTATAAGAATCGTCATGTAGAATGTACATAAACTCAAAAAATAGCATGTATTAAATCATAATAGAGTTCTATTTAAAATGTCCAAAATTTATATCATTATAAAAGTAAATATATAATTAGAAGTTGTGAAATAAAAATATGCATGTCAAAGAGATCAATTAATAATAAAGAGTTTTACTTTAAATATGTCCAAAACTTATATCATGACAAAAGTAAATATAATATAAGAACACTGTCAAATAAAAAGTTGTGCATCAAAGAGAATTTCATTGAAATATATGATCTATCAACATACTTGTGCTCTCATTTGAATCATGGGTGTCTTGCACAACATGTGTAATTGCATATGTACGTAAGATTTTGTACTTTAAAATTAAACTTTAATGTTTTAAATAAGAATGTAATCATCAAAACAAAATTATAAAAAGTTTCAAATTCAATGCAATACCTCATGGTGTTCCCCCTCCATTGCACTCTTGTGGTGTTCGCCATGCATTGCACCCTTGTGGTGGATGCCTTGTACATACATGTACATGTGTGTAAATTAAAAATTAAAAATTGCACATGAAAATGCATAAACTCGCAATATTAAAAAAATCATTAAACAACTTTTTCAAATTATTTAGATGATGCTATCCCCGTTATTGACTCCGTCGCTAAAGTCCCTAGAGAACGGAAACAATCTCCATGATCCTAAAATTCGAAAATTTTAAAACTGTAAGATAGAGATCTCATTTTTTAATGAAACTTGCTTCAAATTATAACAAAACAAACAAAAGTGAAATATTCAATACTTGTGACAAGCGAATATTTGACGCATCTCCTAATAGGGAGGAAGAGGGTAGCGTTATGTCGAAAACATCGGACCGAATCATAATTTGTTAACATTTAATTATATATACATAATTATTTCTTTTACAAATATGTCCTCACGATACCAATATAATAAAAGTAGAATAATAGTATCAACATGAACTCTTCAAAAAAACTAACATCTCTCAACATATCTTCATTGGAACCCGAACCTAAGACTGGATATATTATCAAAATTTTCATTCAACAAATGAGTTAACTGCAAATGGTGAACATATGATACATTTGTGTTTGATTACATCTGAAAAAATTAACAAAATGTACGTGAATTGACATTAACACATACATTACATTAAAATATTCACCCTAACCATTAACACATACCGATCCCATGCCCTCTTCCTCATGACCAATTAGGTCGTGCCAACCATCACGACAACCCTTTGCATATGCTTTAAGCTCCTCAATATTCATATTATCTATCTCCTCATCTGTTTTATTTACAAAATTAGCACATGCATCAACTCATGCTCTTTCATCAATTCCAGTCAATGAAGTCTGGATGTTGTCTATAATAGCATCCCCTCCTTCTCGACCAATCTGAGAAGTGGCATCATCTCCAACCGCAAAGTTACCAGACAAGGAGGTTGACATACCAAAGGTGGTGGAGGGTGAGGCAATTGAGTATCCCGTAATGCACCCTTATGTTCATACATCCGACCTCTCCCAGTACCATAAAATTCAGATGGAAGGTCATTATAATTAGGTTGCATACCCAAAACGAATTTTGCATAAAATAATTTTGCAAAATAAATTGGAACCTTGTCATTCCATGGCAACTTTCCATACGCTGCAAGGAACCTATCATACAAATGGGTGGCTATTTCAGGGTGCTTGAAATATTGCATCTTGAGCATCTTTCTTTTCGGCCCTTCTTTGAAATAAAACTGTTATGAAACCAGCTCAAGAAAAGATAGAAAAGATAGATCAACGACTTAGAATTCAGCCTCTTCGAGGGGGCAACCTCCTTTACATTACATAAATGAACAATTATTGGATGATACAAAATGAAAAGACCTCCTTTCTA
>APFE030320284.1:19047-33964 GCA_000404065.3 Pinus taeda
CAAGCACACCACAAAGTGGAAGTTCAAGTGCATCTTCAAGCACTTGCACACCGAATGAAAGAGGTAAGAAATTTAGAAATTTAAGTGACATTTATGATGAAGGAATGAATTTCTTATTTGCCTTGTATTGTCATGTTGATGATCTTATTCATTTCGAAGATGCAATTAAAGATAAAAAATGGATAGAAGCTATGGATGAGGAAATGAATGCCATAGAGAGAAACAAAACATGGGAGTTGGTTGAGCTACAAAAAGGTAAAGAAGTCATTGGAGTTAAATGGGTCTATAAGACCAAGAGTAATGTTGAAGGCAAAATTTAAAGACACAAGGAAAGGCTGGTTGTCAAGGGATACAAGCAGCAGTATGGGAGAGACTATGAGGAAACTTTCGCACCGGTTACAAGAATGGAAACTGTGAGAGCAGTGCTGTCCATAGCAGCACAAAACAAGTGGAAAGTTTACCAAATGGATGTGAAATCAGCATTCCTAAATGGAGTGTTAAAGGAGGAGGTCTATATTGAACAGCCTCTAGGCTATGAGAAGAAAGGCCAAGAACACAAAGTATGCAGATTGAAGAAAACTCTTTATGGGCTGAAGCAAGCACCAAGAGCATGGTACAGTAGGATAGATTCCTATCTACTGGAAAATGAATTTGCAAAGTGTGAGGGAGAACCCACCGTCTACATCAAAGAAAAGGATGATAAGATTTTAATTGTTGTGTTATATGTTAACGATGTGATTTTTACAGGTAATGATGACTACCTCATTAAAAATTTCAAATCAGTCATGAAAGAGGAATTTGAGATGACTGACATGGGTTTGTTGAGATACTTCTTAGGAATAGAAGTAGATCAAAATGAAAATGGGATTTTTATCTCACAGGCAAAGTATGTAAATGAAGTGTTGGGCAGATTTAATATGCAAGAGTGCAAGGCAGCAGTCACTCCCACAGTAATGGGATTAAAACTCAGCAAAGAGGACACCAGCAAGGATTTTGATCCTAGATTGTACAAGAGCATAGTTGGCAGCCTTATGTATTTAACTGCAACTAGGCCAGATATAATGTTTTCTGTTAGTTTAGATTCATGGAGAGGCCAAAAGAAGCACATTGGCAAGCAGCAAAAATAATTTCCTGGTATATCAAAGGTACTAAAGACTTGGGATTTTATACACTACCTCAGAATGTTCAAATTTAGTTGGCTACACCGATAGCGATTGGGCAAGAAGTGTAGATGATCGGAAAAGCACTTCCGATTATGTTTTTCACATGGGTTCAGGACCCATTTCATGGGCTTCTAAGAAACAGTCTATCGTAGCATTGTCTACAGCAGAGGCAGAATATGTGGCAGCTACAACAGCAGCATGTCAAGCAGTTTTGATGAGAAGGATGTTGAGAAGCTTAGGCCAAGAGCAAGCAAAAGCAACAATGATTTTTTGTGACAATAGTTCAGCTGTTGCATTGTCTAAGAATTCTGTGTTTCAAAAACGAACGCAACACATTGATACAAGGTTTCATTACATCAGGGAATTGGTGAACAATGGAGAAATCATTTTACAACATTGCAGAACTCAGGAACAAGTAGCAGACATTTTGACAAAGCCATTGGATCAGAAAAGCTTTGAATTTTTGAGGAAGTGTTTGGGTATGACTGAATGCCTAACAGTTGAAATTAAAGGGGAGTGTTGAAATTGTAATTTCAACTGCAGTTTTTGCCTTGCGATGCGATGAGATCACAGATCGCAAATCGCATGCAAGCTTGGAGCCTCCATTTTGTTCACTTGATTTCTGCAATTGCGATGGTGCGATGCGATCCGATCGCAAATCACACCAATACAATGGTGTTCCATCTTTCCTCCCGCAAATTGTGATTGTGCGATGTGATCCAATTAAAGTCAACAGTTGAAGTACAAGCCTGCAGCAAATAAATTTGACGTGAAGTAAAAGTTTCTTTACAGCCAGTTTAATCAGTAAAACAGTAAATGCAATTTACTGTGGGTTGGTAAGTTTTGGTGAAGGTTTTAATTTTACCATTTTCTATGAGCGGGAGTATGAGCACAAGTAAAGGTTGGTAAAAGTATTTAATTTTATTGTTTTTTATTTTCACGGGAGTATGACATGTAAAACCATATATACATTCCTGTGTTTGTTCTTTTGTTAAGTTAGAGAAGTGTGTGTAGAAGCACACCACCGCGAGAGCATGTATGTTTTTCAATACGCAACAGTGTAGTATGTAATAGGAAGGCACAACATTGCGAAGTAAAATAAGAAGAGCATGCAATAGCAGTGTATGTAATTTTTGTTTTTTACAACAGTGAATGTAAATGAGAAATTTACACAGAGCAGTGTGAATCCTTTCAAAAGGAAACCGGGTAATCTCTTTTGAAATCCTTGGTGAATCCCTCTGGAAAAAGAGGATGAATTTTGTATCAATTTTTATTAATGAATAGAAATCCTTGGTGTGTGAAAAGTCTGTTTGTTGCTCAGAAACTTTAATCTGTTTCCGCTGTGTTAAAGATCCTGTGGAGTGAAAAACAGAGCATTGTCTGTGTGTGTGTGTTTTTGTTGTTTTTGGGATTTTACCAGAAAAATTCCCCAACATCATGGCCCTTGTGTTATTCTTATGCAGGGTACACACTCAGTGAAGGGTTTTCACTGCTTGGTTCAGCCTCAGGTGACGTTGTTGAAGAATGTCGTGGCCCTCCTCCACAACACTTTGAGTCCCAGGTGCTTATAGCTTCTACAATGTGACCTTTAGTAGAAATGACTTGGGTTTATTGTCTGCCGAATGGAAAACCTCCACTACCTATCGAGGGTCGGTTTTCATATGAGTTTAGTTCGATATTGTTCTGGGCTTCACCCCATTTTAATTACATCTGTCTGAGTTTGCCAATCCTTTTTATGTATTTTGTCGACTCTTTAATTGGAATTATTGAGAGGGTTTCTCCTCCAATCAATGGTAATGGAAGGTCTTCGCGACCTGACATTTTGTTTTTGTTTATATTTAAAAACTTTGGACTGATAACTGTGTATTTTTTTTTCCTTCAATGGTATGGAAGGGTTTCGACGGTTAAGTTATTGTCTCTTGTGAATGGGCTTGAAAGAGTAATAATAACTCAGATTCTTTTAAATTGTCTTAATACTCTACTTGTATAGTTTACTGATTGACCATCTTGGCTGCCATATATTGATCTTTCTTGGCTCAGAACCGTTCTCGGCTGTCCACCGCGACTGCTATGATAATAAATCTGAGAGTAGATTATGCTAATGTATCCGTAGTATTTTCATTTGTTATGTTTATCTTTCATTATGTGGAATCATTGGTTGCTGGTTATATTATGACAAGGTTATTGTTTAATTATTTGTAAACTAGCTAACCCACAGAGGTCTCGTTTGGTGTTTCCTAAGATGTAGTGTATATCAATTTTATATTTCCAGTAGAAGTATGTTAAAACTATACCAATGTTATGTTGTAATCCTTTACAAGCTATTTACAAGAATGAAATGCATGGTTATTACTTCTCCACGGTCTTCCCTTATTGCTATTTTTCTAAATCTGATAGAAAATCCATGGTATGTAAAAATACTTATACAGACTAGCTTTCCTTTCAACAGAATTTCTGAATACTCTAATAATATACCAGTCTGTCTCTATAGAAAACAAGTCTACCTTTACTCAGACCTTCTATTGAATTAAGTAAGGAGAAGTTCTTTGCAAACCAAGTCTACCTTTACTCCTTCTATTGACTTAGGTAAGGAGAAGTTCTTTGCAAACCAGAATATAGAAACTTAAATCAAAATCTTCTTAAATCACTTATCTGTGTATGATTGAATTAAGTCCTGGAAATCCTTAATTGATAGTCATGTTTTCAAATTCTCTATATACGAGATTCTGGTACAATCCATTATGAGAGCGGAGATCCCATACGATGCTAAAGCTTAATTACATATCTAAAGAATGAACTAGCAGCACCTAGGACTTACTTTCTTTCCCTGGCATTTTTCGTGTTCTATCTTCTATCTCCTGCCGGGCTCTCCTCGGTAAAGTGCACTCGACTTGGATAAGGCTTTTGGGAATCAATGGAGAGAATGAACTGAACCGTTGCTTTGGATAAGTCTACTTCCACTGGTACTCCTTCCACTGGACCTAGTACTTCCTTCCTACTAATGGATATGGAACCCCTCCAAATCGTCCTCCCAACCACGACTCGGGGGCAATTACGTCCTGGCTCTCCTCAAGCTCCTCGCTAAAACATTGGTTTTGTGTAGTTGAAGATATTTAACGAACTTCAAGACTTATCTATCCAATTCGAATCTCAACTCTTCCACCCAAGAAGTGGGTCCTGGCTCTCCCTCGAGCTCCTCGCTAAAACATTGGTTTTGTGTAGTTGAAGATATTTAACGAACTTCAAGACTTCTCTATCCAGTTCGAATCTCAACTATTCCACCCAAGAAGTTCCACTGGTTCCACGACCAGCTCAAGGACAACCTTAGGCCAGCAGTACTCCAACACTGTGAGATCGCTACTGATCTTTCCTGACTCCAACACTGATCTTTCCTGACTCCAACACTGTGAGATCGCTGCTGATCTTTCCTGACACTTTTCCACACCGAAAAACATAGTTCTCCCATTCCAAGGAGAAGGACGAAGGATCATAAAAATTTTGGAGATTTGATTCTTGGAATTCTTCTTTACGATTCTTTTAACATAATAAGTCTAATTAGTTATCCGTTTTTATTTTTTTAATGAAAGAAATAAAAATATAGTCCACGGTTTAATATTTACAATAAGGAATCAAAATTATTGTGTTAAATGTTGCACTTAGGGGTGTCACATACTCTGTCTTAGTAAAGTAATTATTGTGTTAAATGTTGCACTTAGGGGTGTCACATACTCTATTTTAGTAAAGTAGTTTTATGTATGTTATTCTAAATTCTTTTGAATTTTGTTCTATGTATATAGATTTAAATTGATGTAAGATGGGATATTTAGATTATAATAATTTAATAATTAAATTTTTATTTTGTAAATTAATTTTTTTAATAACCTTTATTTGTTATAATTATTGGATTATTTTATTTAAAATAATAAATGGTAATTGGTAATATGTAAGAGTATTTTTTTATTTTAGTTTATTTTAAAATTTTATGAATAATCAATCCGATAAATAAAAAATTAAAACACACTTTTTATATATATGATAATTAGATTTTATTTTAAATAATATAATTTCACTGTACTTTTAAAATCTCTAATTTTTTACTTCTTTTTTTTTTTTTGGTGTAAAACAATATAAATTTTAGGAAAAACGTTATGGTATAATTTTTAAATAAAAAGTATAAATTAATCTAAATATCTTAAAAAAATAAAAAGAAAAACTATTTTTCAAAACAAATATATTTGATTTTACTTATCTCTAAATTTACAAATTAAATTTGATTAAAAAAACTTTTAATAAATATTACTAAGTGTGATTAAGAAGCTTATCTAATAAATATTAGAAAAGTTTAGGAAAATATTATATTATAAATATGGCTTGGATGCTAAAAATTTAGCCTAATAATCAAACATTTTCGACAACTTATATCAAAGTTGTGGTGATTTTTTATATAGAGATTTGTAAATAGGTTTGTCTGTTTTGTTTTGTTTTGTTTGTTTTTTGTTTTCAAAGTTGTGGTGATTTTTTATATAGAGATTTGTAAATAGGTTTGTTTTGTTTGTTTTTTGTTTGTTTTTTTCTTAGGCATCAATAAGTAGTTCTTTCACATCTTAACAAAATAAAAAACTGCTTACAAATTAAATTATTTTTTCATGAGAACTATATATATATAAAATTTGCATGTATATCAAGAAACTTTATAAATACTAATAAAAACAATATCTTCAGTCAAACCATGAGAACTTACATAAAAGTTGCTAGCAAATCTCAAAATATATAAAAATCCTACAGATATTTGTAACAATTAAAAACTATAAAATAAAACAAATAGAATTTAGATTAAAAAAATCCATCAAAATTATTTATTTAAAAAATGAATTTAATAAATGAAGAATTAGATGAGAAATTTACGAAAATTAGATTTGATAGAAGATCTATGATCAAAATTATTTATTTAAAAAAAATAAGTTAAATAGATGAAATTAGTGAGAATTAGGAATTAATTTTTTTATTAAATAAAACATGACTAGAAAATTATTATTTTAAGAAAATGTTTACCAAGGAATAATATAAATTAAAATGTAGACATATTAGAAAATAACACTGGTAAATAAAGATATAAGGTTAATATCTGCATAATTATTGAAGATACAATTGCAACCATAATTCTTTTGAAAATTATCTACAGTGAAATGTTTCTAGATTTTCTTTAAAAATGTTTGCTAATACATAATGATGGTAAAGATTAAGAATATATGTATGGTTGTTGAAAATTAAAACCGCTAAGGAAAAAGAATGCATACCTCCAACATTCAAGAGCAAGACTGATACTCTAGCAAGAACTTGTTGACTGCCTACATGTACGAACATTCTACCCAGTCTTCTCACCAACACTGAATCCTTGCATTGAAAGACCTTGCATTGAAAGACTAATGAAAAAACATAATAATAACATGAAATTTATGTTACAAAAATACTAAAAACAATAAAAAAAATAGAGAAAGATTCACTAAAATATTAAACATAATGTTAAATTCTACCATGACTATAACCATCCCTAAAAATTAATGTCCACATTTTCTGACAGAGATCACACTTCCCATTCACAATTAATCTTCCCGTTCACAATTAATCATCAGTACAGATAGAATTGTTAATTCTTATGAACATTGTTTTGTCTCGTTGAGCCACTTAATTCAAGTGCATTTGATTTGGTTTTTTGGTTTTTTGTGTTCGATGTACCATATTTTGTATCACAAGGAAGAGATCCATGTTTTGTGGATGATATCAACAAAAGTAACAAAATTAGAGAAATAATTAATTTTTTTAATTTTTTTTTTTAATTCACTTCCTCTCCTTATTTATTATCTTACAAATTTTCATATTTAAATTAGTTAATTAACATAAAAAGTTATTAATAAAATAGTTGAATCTTTGGTTTTGTTTTACTTATTACGAGTGTATTTATATCTTTCTCATTTAACTTTAACTTTATCAAGTAATTTCAATTATATGATTTAAATTAATATTATAATTTTTTAATTAAGCTATTCTTTATTTGATTTTTTAACATATGATTTCTAATATTAAGCCCTGTTACTCACACAATCATATTACTTTGTGTTATATTTTAATATTTTAAATATAGACATTATGTTTTATTTAGTTTTAGTTTTTAGCATTTTAAAATAGTTTCTATTTGTATGTAGTTACTATTTTTAAGATATTCATTTTAATATTTATTAATTTTTAGAATTTTTTTCTTAATTTTTATTAACAAACTCTTCTTTTAAGATTTATTTTATTATTTATTTTTTTTTAGAATATTTTTTTCCTAATTTTATTAACAAACTCTTATATCATTTTAATTATTTATTATTTTTTAGAATATTTTTTCCTGATTTTATTAACAAACTCTTATTTATATATGGTCACTCATTTTTAGGATGTAATAAAGATATGTTAACTCAACAAAACCATATTAACTTATGTTATGTTCGTATTTACAATAAAAAATAGTTTGAATTATTGATTTGTTTTACTTTCATTACAAGATGTCAGTTTATATAATTATAGTTTTGTTTTTGTTTTTTTTTAATATACCTTTTTCTAATTAACTTCATTAAAATTTATCATAGTTTATATATATTCTTTACATGTTTGATCTCTAAATAATAAAAATATTTTTTTTTACCGTTATTTATATTGGATTACAATTTTTTATTATTAAATATAAATGGTTCTTAAATTTTTACTTTACAATTTCATATATCATCTATAAGTTATGTATTTATTATTTTACAAATGTATCATCATTTTGAGATTATATAGCTATTTATGTTATTTGTTTTTAAATTACAATTTTTTTAAGTATATCTTTCTCTAATTTAACTTAATCAAAAGTAATTCCATTAGTTTGATTTAATAAATAATATATATATTTTTATTATGATACTTTCTTTGTTTGATTTTTTAAATGTATGATTTTAAATAATAAATATGCTAACTCAATACAACCATATTAATCTTATGTTATGTTCGTATTTGCAATTAGTTAATACAAAGAGTTAAATAATAAAATTTGGTTTGAACTATTGATTTGTTTTATTTTTATTACAAGATGTCAACCATGATCCCCATGAAAATTGGTGAATTATCAGGGTGATGAAATTTCATGGGTAACATGAGACACATGTCTACAAAATTGAAATAAGACACCCAAAAACTTTTACGCCAATCACATGATAACAAAATATTATTTTTTAATTAAAAAAATACGTTAATGATTTCTAAAATTAAATATTAGAAGTTATCATGGTCAACGTTAAATTATTAGTGATCAACATGCAAATAGATGACTATAGTCTTACCTTGGCAGAGGCTAATAATAAAAGCTATATAAAAGTAATACAAAATTATATAAAAATTATAAAAAGAAAGTGATCTAAAAATACATACGTTTGTTCTATACTTTTTAAAAATATATATTTAATTATAAATTAAATTAATTAATTTGTAGATTTAAAACTAGTTATGTTTGGCTAAGAGCTCGTACCCTTACGGACCACCAACGAGGTAATTGCATGTGGCCTTCGTTTTCTTGAATAATGGTAATCAGCCAACTTGCATGTGTGGATAGCAGCCAATGATAGTTGTCACCACTACATATTTGATCCCACTCTTCAAAAACAAAAATTAAAATCTCAATAAAAGAGTGGGAAGTGAACTATCAAGGTTACCTCTACAATGACATATAAAGGCACACATTGTGATGAGAAAGTTAATGACTTACAAAACCTTTATGCACAATTATGCCCACCTCACTTTCAATTTTACTCATGATGTAAATTCTACCTAACTTGTTTTCACTATAATTTAGAATCACATATGTTGAAAAATGCAGCAAGAAAATTTCAATTTGATTTTGCCTTGATTAAATTGAGAAAAATCAAATTTCCACATCAGCAAACAACTTGGATGCAGTTAAATTGTGTGGCATGGCTTGTGTCACCCATTTCACTCAATAAATTCGAGTTGGAGGAGTTAGAGTTCAGTTAATCATGTGTGATTGCTAATATGTAGCAATCAAAGTATGTTATCTCATGTTTTTTTCAGTTAAACTAGTTACAATTGTTGGAGGAACAAGTGGAAGGTCATTTGTGCAGTAGGACTTCATTCAAACTTAGTGATCATCCGATTAACTGATCAATCAACCCAAAATAGCTAGTGGATGCAGAGAATTCAAGTTCCCCAATCGTGGTGGAGATTCCAAGGAAATGTAACATCAGTTGTAGAATATTCTTGAGTGTACAGATGTTGGACGGAGTCAAATGATCAACCTTGGGAATTGCGCAATCCTTTTTGGAGAAACTCCTAAATAATAAGGCCCTAATTTCTCAGGAATTGTGCAAGGAAATAGGGGCTCAAGCAGAGGCATAAATTGAGGAATTTTGGTTCAGAGCTTCTTAGTGAGAAAGAGATAGGTTATTCATTTTCAAGTTGTGCTCAGTTGAGCAAAGCAATTGTAATACATATTTATTCATCAGATTGATGCAAGAAGGCATTGGGGTTTTTAGCATATCGATCTTCCCAAGAAAAATATTGTGTTTGTGTGTGTGTGTTATTTCTTATTTGTCTGTAATTTTTGTTCTAAATTGTGAATTAAATTTCGTAGAGCAATAGAGTAGGTTTGCATCTTATGATTTTGATTAAAAGTTCATGAGCAATTGCAAATATACACCATAATTTATACATGGTATCAGATTCAGATTCACATTAGAGCAGGAATTTCGAGGTCGTTTCTCAGGAGGTTCAAATTTGTAGTTTAGTGTAATAGGATCTCTTCAAAGTTGAGAAGATGACCTTCAACGAGTTGTGGCTATAATATGCCTTGGAGGAAAATATAATTTCATCACATGGAAGGATCGCATGGAGGTGGTATTCGATGACAATGGATTTCTATAATACATTAAGAGAGATGTTACAAAACCATCAGAATCTATTGCATAGAGCCTTGATCAGTGGAAGAAATATGTATCCAAGGTGAGGAGAATAATTTTGGAGGGAGTAGGAGTCCACATTGTCACTAATATCCATGGGAAATAAAATCCTTATGTAATGTGGCATGCATGAACATATATGTTCCGAAATAATAGTGACCACAGGAAGTTGGTGCTCAAAGATAAATTTGAAATATCAAGACGCAGAAGAATGACAATATCCCGCAGTATCTAAGCAGGTTCACACAAGTTCGTGATGAGCCTGCAGGAGTTGGTGTTATTGTTTCAGTGGACGACTTGGTAAGTCTAGCCCTTCTTGGCCTTCCCAAGATCTGAAATAATTATCAAGATTCAGTGAACGGGAGGGAGAAACTACTGATTTGGGAACACTTATGGCCCAATTTGGTATAAGATGAAATAAGGAATAATACCAGAGATGGGACTTCATCCAAGGGTGAGGATGACAAAAAATTTGCATTGGTTGGAAAGTGAAAGAAAAGGAAAGGGAAGAAATCTCAAACCAAACCAAAATCTAGCCAAGAGGGAAAGAAGAAATATTTGTTTAAAATTAAATGCTTCCATTGTCATGAATTCAGACACTATGCCATGAAGTATCTACACAAAAAGGAAAGAAAGAAGACCTCAGGAGGAGGAGCAAGTGTAGCCTTGGCTTCACAATTTGAGCTTGAATTTACCCTTATCACATACATGGTCAGCAGAGTGATGGGGAGCATGTGGTACTTGGACTCAGGTGTCTCATTCCACATGACAGGGTGTAGAGAATTTTTCAGTGACTTGGAGGAGAAAGATCTCCATATGCACATCGAGCTAGGAGACAAGAGAAAGTAGCTCACTTCATTCCAACAACATTATATTATGGCTGTGATTGATAGGTTAACAAAGGTAGCTCACTTCATTCCAATGAAATATACTTATTCAACTAATCAGGTAGCATAGGTATTCATCATAGATATAATGAGGTTACATGGTATTCCTAAGAAGATTGTGTCAGACAAAGATGCCAAGCTCACTTTGAATTTTTGGAAAGAGTTAATTACAAGTTTGGGGATATAGTTGGCCTTCAATACAACTTATCTTTTGTAGACATATGAGCAGACAAAGAGGGTTAGCAGGATTTTGAAGGACATGTTGAGAATGTATGTCATGCATCAACATCGAAAGTGGGAAGAGTGGCTTCCATTGGTGGAGTTTTCATATAATAATGGGTATCATGAATCCTTGAGGATGAGTTATTTTGAGGAACTTTATGGGCGGTGTTTTAATACTCCTATCAATTGGAGTGATCCAGTGAATAGGGTGTTGATTGGACCAGACATGTTGGCAGAGATGGAACAAGAAATGCAGGTTATCAAGGAAAATTTAAAGGCAACACGGAATAGACAAAAGAGTTATGCAGATCAACATAGGGTGTTTAAGGAGTTTCAAGTTGGGGAACAGGTGTACTTGTGCATTAAGGACAAGAAGAGATCCTTGAGGATTGGATCATGTGCCAAGTTGGTACCTTGATATTGCAAACCTTTCAAGATAAATGAGAGGATTGGACCAGCAACTTACTGAATTGCACTACCTCCAATAGTGAAAGTCCATGATGTTTTCAATGTGTTATTACTTAAGAAGTATGTGACATATGTTGATCATGTGATTGACTAGTCTATATTGCAAGTGGAACCAAAAGGAGAATTCTAGCCAGAACTTCACTTCATTTTGCATTAGAAGATGCTCATGCTCAGGAATTGAGCAATCGAGCAAGTTAAAGTGCAGTGGAAGCACTTTGGGCTCGATGAAGCTACATGGGATATCGTTGATCAGATGTGGGCTATGTATCCTTTTTTATTCACTCGTTGAGTGAATGTCTTTTGATATATGTTTTGATGTTGTGTTTTGCTTATCTATATATGCATATGTATGTAGCAAATACTACATTGACCTATGTTATAAAGCTCCAATAAGTGGTATGGTGTTCATAATATGTTGATTTTGTTTTCAGTAGGTGGATATGATGTAAATGTTGCATAGACCTATATTATAAAGCTCCATGGGAAGCATGTGTTTGCTATATTATAAGTGTCATTGAACATTAAGGACGTTGTTCCCCCAAGGGGGAGGGCTCTATAACAACCCTGGTTAAAATCCATATAATAAAGTTAATAAAGGAAAAATAAGACCAAGGTCATGGGACACATATTCCAAGTGGAATGTTGGGAAAAAAAACATAGTGATGGGTATCACTTGTGATTAATTTATGACTATGGAGATTTGTAAAGGAAATGAAAAAGGTAAAGAGGAATTTATTGGCATTTTATTTATGAAATAAAGGGAAATAGGAGAAAAGGAAGGTGAAAGGTCACTCGTGTGAGGAAAATTGAATGAAAAATATATGAAAATGAAGAAAATAGAGGCCTAAATGATAAAAAGGATTATGAGGATCAGATCACAACCTTTTTTCAGTTTTAGCTTGGAGCTCTATTGTTATGAAACCAACTCACAAAAAGATAGAAAAGATAGTTTAACGCCTTAGAATTTAGCCTCTTCGAGGGGGCAACCTCCTTTACATTACACAAATGAACAATTCTTCGATGATACAAATGAAAAGACCTCCTTTCTATATATAGGAGTCTAAGGGGTTATAATATAATCAGAGCCGACATAACAATAATAATGTAAGGGCACAATAATAACAATAGTGGGCTTCTATGGGGCACAATAGTAACAATATGGGCACTACATGGGTACATCAATATAATAAGGGGGTTGTACTAATAACAATAAGGGGTTACACTAGTAGTATAGGGGCCTAACATGCCCCTCTCCCTTCAAAAAGTGTTGTCCCCAATGCTGAGTTAGTTCTTGATGCTTCTTGTATAAAATTCTTGTCCTCTCATTGGAGAAATCTTCAGTGGTAAGTTCTTCCACGTGGTAAGTTCTTGCCACTTGATGAGATACTCTGAAATTGATCAATTTTGTCAGCTGTTGGTTCTTGTTTCTTGACTGCTCCAGGTCCAATATGATTTTTCCTTCCTCTTCAATTTCTGGCAATATTGTTGAATTGGAATTTTTGCCAACTTTAGAATAAGGTGGCCATACTTCTGTCATCTTCTTCCATTCATTCCCTCTTCGTTATCCAATCTAATTTGGATAATAGATAATAGCACAAACAAGCTTTCACAATCCATCCTTTCTTGAGAGCTGCATCTACCACAACATTTTGCTTCCCTTTTGTATATGATTTCAAAAGTTTATAAACCCAACATCTTGTGACTCATTTTCTGTCTTCAGAGGAATAACTTTGTTCCAAAAAAAAGTATTAAGGCTTATATGAATCCGTTTTACCTTGAAGTTTCTTCCCATTAGGTAGGGTCGCCATTTCTTAAGTGCACGTAGTATTGCCAACATTTCCTTCTCATAAATAGATTTGTGTAAATACTTTCCCTTGATTGGATGACTTTCAAAAGCAATGGTTCTTTCATCTTGCATTAAAATAGCAACAATTCCATTTCCGGAAGAATCACATTCCACAATAAAGGTTTTTATGAAGTCTGGTGTAGCTAAGATCAGTGCTTGGCACATTGCCTCTTTAAGATCTTCAAAGGCCTTTGTTGCTTCTGGAGTCCATGAAAATGAATCTTTCTTCAACAATGTTGTTATAGGTGTTTCTATTTTCCCATAATTCTTAACAACTTGCAATAATACACTGTCAACTCGAGAAATCCTCACAAATGCTTTATGGATGTGGGGATTTCCCATTCCTTAATGGCTTTAATTTTGCTAGGGTCTACCTTATCTCCTTCATGAGATACAATATGACCCAGATATTCCACCTCTTGTACTCTAAAGAAACATTTGGATATTTTTGCATATAATTGTTTCTCCTCCAATAATTGTAGCACCATGTCAACATGTTCAACATGATCCTTCCAAGGCTTGTTGTAGATTAGTATATCATCAAAAAATACTAACACAAAATTTCTAAGGAAGGGTTTGAAAATGGAATTCATCAAACCTTGAAATGTAGAAGTTGCATTGGTAAGGCCAAAAGGCATGACCAAAAACTCATAGTGACCCTCCTAAGTTCTAAATGTTGTTTTCGTAATGTCTTGAGTCTTCATTCTGATTTGATGATATCCTGAATGAAGATCTAACTTGGTGAAGTAAATTGATTCATGCAATTGATCCAATAATTCATCGATGACTAGAATGTGAAACTTATCTTTAATAGTGAGCTTGTTGAGCTCCCTATAATCCATACACATGTGCCATGATCTATCCTTCTTATGCACCAATACTACTGGAGCAGAAAAAGAACTTTGGCTAGGTTTAATTATACCAACCTCAAGCATTTCTGCAACCATACGTTCAATTTCACTCTTTTGGGCATAGGGATATCTGTATAGCCTAATGTTTGGAGGAACACTTCCTGGAATCAAATGAATAGCATGATCATGATCATGAATAGGTGGGAGACCTTTGGGAATGTCAAATACCTTGGAATGATTGTCCAAGACTTTTTGGAGATCTGGAGCAATAGATGATTTCGATGTGGAAGCATCTAGCGAACATAATTGTGCAATTACACCTCGTTGTTCCTTTTTTATAAGATTTGTCATACCGTTAGAGCTTATTATCTTTCCTGGTTTCCCTGAAATACCCCTTAATTCAACTTCCTTTCCTTCTGCATAAAATTTCATGAAAAGTTCTTGAAAGTTAAAAGCTATTGTACCCAAGGATTGTAGCCATTGGACT
>APFE030320284.1:33999-59685 GCA_000404065.3 Pinus taeda
ACCATTTGTTGTAGCAACTTATTCATATTTATCTTCAATTCTTCCATCTTATCATCCATGCCATCCATTTTAGTGTCCATGCCATTCATCTTAGCTTCCATGCCATCCATATTAGCTTCTACGCCTTTCTTTAAACAATCCATCTTATCTTCTACACATTTCTTTAAACCATCCATCTTAGCTTCTACATCTTTCTTTAAACCATCCATCTTAGATTCTGTTACCTTTTGTGCAAGTGACACTTGTTGCACTTGGTCTTGTAAATTTGATATATCATGTTGCATTTCTTCCTCTTCTTCATGAGTCATGCTAGAGATTTCAGGTTGCTTACTAGGTATTTGCATTTTCTTTCCTCGGGGCATCAATTACGGATAATAATGCTTTACTATGCCCTTTTGAATTCCTTAAAACTAATTTTTCAAACCAAGCTTATGCAAAAAATTTAAAAAAACTACACACCTTTTTTCACTTTGTAGGAGCTTGATATTGAATTTGATGTATCTCTGTAATTTCGAATCATCTAGTTCTAAAATTGTGACCTGTAGTAGCCCTCTGCATCCTCTTTCTAATGCCACCAGTCTGATCCAAATTGGATTCTCCAAGGAAGAGTTATGCACAATCTCCCAAGATGACTTGGTTATAGACCTTTCCAGAAGATCGAAATTGTATGAAGTGCCACGAGTCACTTTTTTGACCTTTGGCTCTGAAAAATATATACAAGAAACTACAGTTTTTCCTCTTTTTGTACCTTCTTACAATATTTCAATCTGATGCTCAAAGAGAAAGTTATGACGATTTTCCCCAGGTTACCTGTTTGGAATGTAATTCAGGAGTCTGCAAAAAGACCAACTTCCTCAGATCATATCTCCGCAAATATAGTGCGAAAATCTCTGAAATTTGGATTCGAGGTTTAGTGCGATTTCGTATCAAATGGGTTTTTTTTGCTTCTGAAACATGGCAGAAAAAATTTTATAGCGAAAATTCCAAGATGACCTATTTGGAGCAGAAAAACCCTAGAATCCAAAGCTCTAATACCAAATGTTATGAAACTAGCTCACAAAAAGATAGAAAGATAGTTTAACACCTTAGAATTCAGCCTCTTTGAGGGGGCAACCTCTTTTAAATTACACAAATGAGCAATTCTTCGATGATACAAATGAAAAGACCTCCTTTCTATATATAGGAGTCTAAGGGGTCATAATATAATCAGAGCCAAACATAACAATAATATGTAGGGCACAATAATAAAATAGTGGCTTCTATGGGGCACAACAGTAACAATATGGGCACTACATGGGTACATCAATATAATAAGGGGGTTGTAATAATAATAATAAGGGGTTACACTAGTAGTGTAGGGGCCTAACATCTATTCTATTCTCTCTCTCTCACTCTTACACACTTAGAGTTTATTGGAGCACTATGGCATACTTTGGATTTAGAGAAAGAAGACAAAGGAAAATCTAGAAATCACAAGGGGACAATAGGATCAATAGCTACAATGGGTTTACTTTGCAAGTACCAAGTTGCATGTATGATTTCCTTTCTAGTTACCATGCATGCGGTTAATTGGTTATGATCTGCCATTGGCATGGAGGATTGCCTGGATTGATAGTAGTTTTGCCTAGCCTTTCCATTTCCTAGATAACCATGATGTTATAGGTTTTCCCATTTTTTTTCTAGTTGGTGCTCATGTTCCTTATGGTTGTGGGTTGATTTACTAGTTCTTGGATCTCTCATTGGAAAAATGCTCTAGAATCCCTGGAACAACTTAGGTTGAGTTACTACTCATGGAAGCCTGTTAGACATGCTCTAGAGCCCTTGGTGGGTTGAGTTACTAGTGTGGAGCCTTGGTTGGCAAAACACTTTGGAGCCCTGCGACAACTATGGGTTGAATTACTAGTCCTGGAGCCGGGTTGGAAAAAATGCTTTGGAGCCTTAGACAACTTAGGTAGAGGTCGATCTAGTGATAGTTGGTGATGTCTAACCATGAGGTGGAATCACTAGTTGAGGGTTGAGGTGGTTTGGCCTCTATAAGCTCTGGTTTGGTTTATTTTATGAGATCCAACATTCATGCTTGGAATATGGCACAAGGGTGATTGACTGAAAGAGAGACTTGGTTCATCCTAATCTATGACCTATGGTCAGGTGGTACGTGGAAGTCCCTGAATTGGTTGGATTTGCATATGTTAATAAGAGCTATTTTCCTCTTATGTCTCATAAGTATTTATACTTGTTATTATGTGGATTTTATGGTTATTCTATCATTATTGTGATTATGATTATATGTTGGTTATAAGCATGGTTTCATGACAAGTTCTAGTTATGCCTCTTAACATGTTTTGATTGGTAAATGAATGGTTATTGAATGCATGACCTAATAGATGTTATTGCAATCATTGTGAGAGGGCATTAGAAATTATTAATGATTCTAAAATAAGTATCAAATCCCTATGTTCATATATGCATTTATGACATGTAGATCACATGTTCATATTGTGTTTGACAAAATGCCTAGTATGTTCTGGTTAGTTTAGGTCAAGTTCTGAGTTGAGATTGAATGTTTAGCTTTGTCAATTTGTCAATTATGGTTCTTTGGTGAGCTTATTGAATTAATGAACATATAGGTATTTATAAAATATAGGTACTGTGTACACAAAGTATTTGTATAAATGAGTAATTCAGACTTCCAACTTCCGAGGGTCATAACTTTGGCATGCAATCTTTGTTTGACTATCATAATACCTAGTTTCGAAGATCTCCATGAGGAGGAAAAAAATAGATCAACAAATTT
The DNA here is from genome assembly GCA_000404065.3 of Pinus taeda. NCBI lineage: Eukaryota > Viridiplantae > Streptophyta > Pinopsida > Pinales > Pinaceae > Pinus > Pinus taeda. The sequence continues at coordinate 36,794 of APFE030320284.1, forward strand.
CTCTTACACTTCTATGGTCTCTCGTTTTTCCCTGAAAATTTCATTTAGGCCCTCAAAATGGCCTTAGAAGTTTAGAACTCAAAAAACTGCCAAAAATAGAAAGTTGTATTAAATTAAAGGAAATGAAACTGAAAAGAAAATGTGTTGGGTCAAGTTAGGATGATAATAGTGTGATCATGTGTCACTAGGTGTTTGCAGTCAATTATGGGCATGTGGACTCCATTTTCCATAAGTGTATCTTGGAAATCATGTCTCGCATAGTAACTCCCATCTCATGTTTACCCTGGCGAGCTTGTGAATTTGGGTAAATGTGGGAGGAGGCGTTACAAAAATCTCCCAAAATCCTATTATTAAACCCATGTTCAAATACATTTTTATAATAAAAGTAGCCCCTATTTTTTCCAAATACTCCTTTTTTATAACCCTCAATACTTATAAACCCTCCACCTCACATCAGTGCTCCCAGCATCTACAATATATTGATTCTCATTTCCACAAATTTAAAATCCCCCTTTATGAATGCTTGTGATAAAATTTTGGTCAACAAGATGAAGCCCCCATGGCTTATAATATTGCATACATATTTCATGATGTAGTTGAATAGATTGCATTATGAAATAAGAGAAAAAAATATGAGGTAGTCTGCCTCAATGTGGATCTATGGACATCACAAAATGGTACTAGTTGAATTTCAAGAAGAGTCTTAGAAGTACCTCATACTCTCAATAGTCAATAGAGGGTTCTTGGGACAGTACAAAGTGGTATTATAGTGATGATTCGAACACTAGACCTACATGGCCCAAGAAACAAAAGTCATAAGGAACAAACATAGAGCTTTGAGTGTGCTTATCAACTATTTGAGAAATTTTCTTCAGTAAAATGGAGCCAAAAGATCCCAAATGCGAACAGAAATATGTAGAGAAATAGATTTGGGTAGGTAGAATGATAGATAGATATTTCATTGGTTGACTAACTCAACTACCCAATCAATTCATTTCATAGTCGACAAATGTATGTATTTGGTCGACCTAACCCAACATTTCATTCGTTCATTATCTAAACTACCTAATTGACTTATCTTCATAGTAAACTATTGTATTTCTTTAGTTGAACCAACCCATTGGTCGAATAACTTGATTATCGAATTGATTTATCTTTGTAGTTGACTAATGGAATTGGTCCACCTAACCTAACATTTCATTGTTCTACCATTTTGACTAGAAAAATCAATTTATCTTCATAGTCAATTGATATATTTATTTTTCAACCTACTTGGGTTTGATCAACTCGACTATTAAGTTGATTTGTCTTTGTTGTTAATTGAAAATTTACATTGGTCGATTGTCTGGCTCAATCATCTAGCTAACTAGATTTCCAACAAGTATGGTAATAGAAAAAAGGTTGAGAGGGTAATATATTGAAGGGTTCAAAAATGGAGTAGCATATTAGTGTTCTCTAGAAACCAAGAGTAGAACCATGTCAATGAGGTCAAATTAATGGAACTAGTGTGATTAGAGTAGAAATATGCATATTTTCCAAAATTTTAGAATTATTCGTGCCAAACATAATTTTGTTCATGCATATTCTGTAGAATTATGAAGACTAGAAACATAGAATATTACCAAGGAACTCATAGCCATAAGCAATAAATGATGGGCCTAAATATTAGTTTGATTAATGAGGAAACATAATCTAATGGGTATAGGAGCATAGTAGAGCTAGTAGAGCTAATAAAGACCATATAGAGCCTAAGAAGGGAGATATTTAGATATATATCTAATAAGGAGATAATAATTAGAGTTCAAGAGAAAAAAACATATCAGCACTCAATTGCTACTAGTTTAACCAATTACAAAGGCAATTCAGAGTTGGAATGGGTTCAAGGCATAGGGAAGAAGGTTGACCTCATGTGAGAAGGGAGAACTAGAGAGATGTCCAACATTCAAGACATGTTAGTGGGACTCACAAAGCACATTACTCACCTACTCATTCAGCTAGGAATTCCTATTCATCCAAAGAGTGAAAAAGAAGGCCAAGAATTTCTCTATGATGTATCAAAGGAGATGGCATGAATTGGATAATTGGCAAGGAGAGCTTAGGAAGATCAAGCCACCAAATTTTGATGGAGAAAATAGGAAGGGGCCAGATATTAAAGCTTGGTTTCTTGGAATTAGAAGAGGTTCCCAATTACATAATTAATCATCCAGCCTAGAAGCTAGGATTGTGATATACCATTTGCAAGGGAAGGCTTCTATGTGGTGGGACCAAATGAAGTAGGTCAAGAACATTAATGAGAAGAAGATCACCTAGAAGTTTTACAAAATATTCCTAGTAACATTATCTTTTAGATAATTTATCTAACAAAAAGATACAATAGTTCTTTGAATTCTAGTTAGGAAATATGATCATGGATGAATGTGAGAGGAAGTTCTTAGAATTGCTGATATATGTGGGTTTTATCAAAGATGAGAAGGTGAAAATAAAAATACCATTGACTGGACTAGCCTTGTTTTGCAAAGGACAAGATACAATTTGTTGAACCCAAGACTCTAGAAGAGGAAATAAGGAAGGTTGAATACTTACATGAGAAGAGTAAAAGGAAAATTAACATTCTAGAGTCTTTGGAAAGACAAGAGGAAGGAAAAAGTTGAACAAAGGATGAAAGATTTCAACACTCCTTTTAGGAGTATCCCTAATGTAGATTAGGGAAGTCAAGAAAATTAGAGTGAGTCAAAGATGATAGAATCTTTAGGGAAAAGAGCTAGATAATTGTGTCATTCCCCTCTTGGATGACATATTCATCTATTATAAGTCAGAGGAAGAACATGAACAATGCTTAAGAATGGTGTAGTGGGTGTTAAGGGGACATCAACTATATCCCATGTTGAGAAAATATTTGTTTTACCAAAAGCAAATGCACTACTTGGGGCATGTATTTTAGAGGAAGGAATAACTATGGATCCATAGAAAATTGAAGCCATAAAGAATAGCCAACACCAAGGAATGTTACAAAGGTTATATTATTTATGGAACTAGTTGGATACTATATGTGGTTTATTGCAGGATTCTCAAGGATTGCACATCCTATCACGTCCTTCCAAAAGAAAGGTATGGATTTTGAATGTATTTATGAATGTGAGGAAAGATTTTAACATCTTAAGGAATTATGGACAAGCATACCAATATTGAAGATTGACTATCCATAGGAGCATTACGAGTGTGCACTAATGCATATAAGGGCAAGCTTGGTGGAGTCCTTACATAAAATGGGAATATAGTATGTTATGAGTAAAATAAATTGAAATAATGGGAGGGAAACTTTGCAACACATGACCTAGGGTTAGCATCGAGAGTCCATGATTTGAATATAATATGGCATTATCTCATGTGAAGAAATTTCAAGTTGAGGACATAGTATAGTGGCCTAAAAAAATTGATTGAACAATAAACTCTAAATGTAAACAAAATTGGATGGTTGGAATTTCACATAAAATATGGCTTCGATATTAAGCACATCAATTTAAGGAAATGAGAATAAAATAGCTAATGCACTTAGTAGGAGGGTGGTTGAGATGCATGCTACATCCATAAGTATGTATAGGTATGATTTAAAATTAAATATTTCGGGGGTTGCAAATTTAGATAATAACTATTTACAAGTTAATTGTACAATAAGGAAATCTATCAAAGAAATGGAAAGATTATAGATTTGAAGAAGATGGGATCGTCTTGTATTTGAATGATTTTTATTTTCCTAACTCAAGTGAATTGAGGAATTTGATATTAAAAGAGACACATAAGATTCCATATCCTACATACCTAGGATATTAGGTGACCATCGTAGTAATAAAGAACCAATATTGTTTTCTAGGCATGAAGAATCATATAGTTGATTACATGGACAAATGCATGGAATGTCAAAGGGAAAAGGTTGAGCATGGCTCTAAAATGTTAGCTATAGCTATTTACAGTTATAGAGTGGAAATGAGAGGTAGTCACCGTCGAATTCATCACTAATTTTCCTAGGTTAGTGAGACAACATGACTCAAAATGGTGGTGCTAAACAAGTTAACCATGGATACACATTTTATTTTCATCAAGATGAATCATAAGGCAACCAAAATTGCACAGATTTGCATGAAAGAATTTGTTAGGTTACATGGAGTAACTAAAGTAATTGTATTATATTGAGATTCCACGATTGCCTCAAAATTTTGGAAGGGGTTGTTCAAAGTATTTGGCTAAAATTTGAACCTCAATGCTACCTATCATCCATAGACTAATGGGAAAACATAGAGATCCAGTTAAGTAGTTAAGGACATCTTGAGAATGTGTGTGATGGAAAAACCATCCAAATGTGAATGGTATTTTCATTTAGATGAATTCATATGCAACCATGAGTATCAAGAATCATTGAAAATGAAACCATTTGAAGCACTATCTGGGAAAAAGTGCAATACTCTAGTGAGCTAGGATGCCAATCGAATAGACAAAATGGTGTTCAAGCTATAGATGCTCAAGGAAATGGAAGAGAAAATGTTTAAAATCAAATAGAATTTGAAGGTAGCCCAAAACAAAAAGAAAAACTATGTAGACAAGGAAAAAGGAACTAGAGAATTCTAAGAGGGTGAACTTGTATTTTTGAAAATAAAGCCAAAGAGAAGCTAACTAAAGTTGGGAAGCCACACCCAATTGAAAGGTAGATTTTGCAGACCATGCATTCAAGGTGCTAGATAGAATGGGTTGGTTGCATATATGCTTTCATTGCGTACACCTATGTATGCACATAATGTTTTTCATGTGTATTTATTGAAAAGGTATTTACATTGTTATCTCTGTGAGGAAACCTGGATGCGGGACAACCTCTACGATAACCTCTAACTTCTTCGAGGTTGAAAGTTGATCCTTCAACTCGGAGATGGATCTCTCCCTAAAACATAACTACTCTAGCTCACTGTAGTAGTTGGTTTCGTAATTGAGTTTTGTGGTCAAATTTATCAAAAAATGAAATTTGGTTGGGATATGTGAAAAATACTACCATTGGGCATGGATTCTAACCTAATCAAGTACATAAAAACACAACTTCGATGAGAAAAACGCAAAAGCAAGGTAGTGACAATTCCTTTGACACTTTAAGGAAGTTGTAAAATAAAATGAAGGAGATCAATGAAATAGTCAAGTGAACAACATTTATTAATCCCTAATAAACAAAGAAAAAGGAACATAAAACATGAATCCTGATTTCATACTCTTTTTTTCAGGCATGAGGAAGTATAAAACGAAGAAAAGACCGATAGGTAATTATTACATGAAAAATTTTGTAACCTGCTCATGAAGATTGTTTTCATTAATATATGCTCAAAAATACACAAAAGATGATATCTCTCAAATAAAATCCAACCCTTACTTCCTATATTGTCTTTTATTATATAGATCATACAATAAATGTAATATGTTTGTAGCTTGAAAAATAATTGCAGTGATCCATAAATAGAATAAATATCCTAGATACATGCATTCTAAAATATTTTTTTAAATATATGAGAAAGTCATAATAACTCGCTGAAAAATATGTTTAAAAAGAGACCGAGAAAGTCTATCATGATCATGTTCTTCTTGATATAGATCAGCTTCGTCGTCCTCCAAAAACAAGTTTTTTTTTGTTCTTGTCTTCTCGGTCATCTTTGCCGCAATACGCTAATACCGTTGTTGCCAGTCTTATAGTTGTTTGAACCAATGGTTTTGCTGATAAAGTCGACTGCCAGTGCCCTTTTAAAGATGTTTCTTTGTCAGAAAGCATTGACAATGTAAATGTTAGTGTTTTCTGTGTAAAATATACTGAAAATGGAAATGTCAGCTCCTCTCCGCATTGCTTTGTATCTAAACGCTCACAAGCATGTGATCAATCCAAAAAATCATCATAACAGTGACTTGATCAAACTCAAAAATGGTCATTAGCTTCCTAGTTGAGGGTGTTGGTCACCTCAAATAGAACATCCACCTTGTCCATTCTCTTCTTCTTACTTTTCCTAGTCTCCATAGGTATTTTCTTCTTAGTTTCCTTGCCCCTTGACCTTTTAGAACCTACAGTCTTGCCTCTGTTTATTATCAGTTCCTTTAATGAAACATTGTCCACATCTATTACTTCCTTGGTGAGGTCAGAATTTTTCTTTAATTTTATTTTCAACCTTCATTTGTTTAAAGGTCTAGTGTGAGGTTTCTTCCCTCTCTTGAACATCTAAGACAAAGAGGATTTTGCTTCATCCTGGGGCTCAGTCTCAATTTCTTTTTCCTTGGTCTGTTATAGTGGGTGTGTTTCTGCAAGGGAAATCTTAGTGGGTGGATTTTCAATGGGTTTCAAAGAATGAGGTAGATCTTCAGCAAGAGGGTTTTCAACAATAGGCTAGGTTTTTTTGTTTTTTGTTTTTTGTTTTGTTTTTTGTTTTGTTTTTTTTTTTGTTTTGTTTTTTTTGTTTTGTTTGTTTTGTTTGTTTTGTTTGTTTTTGTTTGTTTGTTTGTTTGTTTGTTTGTTTGTTTGTTTGTTTTTTTTTTTTTAAATCAGTGTGACACTTCTTCTGGCATACACCTTAGGGATTGTAGGTTGAGAGGATGAGAGGATCTCTCTCTGTTCTCGGCTTTGGGATTTAATAGAAATTCCCTAAGTTGAGGTTTCTCCCAGAGTTTTCTTACTAGGCTTAGTTCCCTTTTGTCTCCCTCGTTTGGCCTTGGGGGGCTGAGGTTGAAACCCTCCCCAAAACAAGAAATGGCTCCAAGTCCTTCCAACTTTGGCCAACTGGTTCTCAATTAACAATTTAATTAAAGCCTTATGGTAAAAAAAAATGAGGAGAAGGGTCTACCCTAGCCCAGAAATGAGCAACCATGTGCTTAAGACTTTCTGGAAAATAGAAACAAGGGTTCGTTCTTACTTGTCCTGCTATATGAGCTACGAAATGAAAATGGTAAAGATTTACCCAGTTGAAACACCCTTCACATGTGAAGTATTGTTAAGTAATGTGTAGCATGTTGTGCCATTTATCCTCCAGCCATGATATTCGTACCCCTATCTTCTAATTTTTGTCTTTGAATTCTATCTTCAAGAAAAATGGGACATCAATCCCAATGATGACATGGCTTCTGAAGACCCTTTCTCCATCCGTTGGAAAGGTTGTAACTTTTGCAATCAATTCTTCAGTGAACAAGAACGACATTCCTCCTACCTTCACCTATAGTCTGTCAAATCCCTGGGTGAGTGCTCGAGCTATGACATCATGGTAGTCGATGCACCGATGGAAAAATTCCTGCCACCCAACCCACTGAAGTTGTTGTTGAATGTCTGGATAAATCTCCAAAAGGTTAGGGCCTTTGGGCTCATTTCGGTTTAACTTGCCTCTCTTCCCCATTTTCCTATGATTTGGTGATGACACAAACAGGAAACCGAGATCGAATGATGTATCCTCGCCAATAAAATTGAAACAGACTACCCTCCAACGCTCAAAATTACACAACTTTGTGAATGACAAAGGTGAAAATACCATGCGGTAAAAACAATGAGTTAATTTTAAAATTGACTAACTGATTGACAGGTGAAAAGATTATGTTGACCCCTTGATAATTATTAACTCACATCATATTCTTTGGCAATGAAGCTTTCAATTTTCAATACATACCTTTAACCTCCAAGTAAATCGTGGTGTGATTAAGCAATAATTATTGTATGGCTGAGATGGAATGTGTCAACGCATTGTAAAAAAATCAAAAATCAAATTTTATTTTTGTCGCAGATATTCCTGCTATGAACCAATACCTGAAAACGCTGACACTCCCGTTGTTAGTGTATTCCCGTTAATCATTTTTTTGAGACTGATAAATGTCTTTTTCCCTAGGGAAAAATCACAATTTTCTATTAGTTGGGAAAATTACATGTTTTAGATGCCTAGATGACATATGCAGTAAGTTGGGTCATAGCCATCAAAAACATGTATGTACAAAATTACCCATATAGGGTATACTATGACTGTTCATGTAAATGATATATACAGAAAATATAAAACCAGAAACTGATAACAATCGCTGATATATACTGCAAAATTAGGGCCTGCTGGCCCGCTGGTAGAACTGATCAATGTAAGGCCGATGATAGTATTGAAAATGTTCGGCTCCCTGCTGCTCCTTTATTAGCCAAATCCCCTGGGCTGGACCATGGCTGCCTTGGATAACTAGTTGGCACTCTAATTTCTCTCCCTGTAAATGTGTTAACAAGAAATATATTCAAAATGTGATTTTAAATGCATAACTTCATCCAAAATATTTCTGACAAAATGCATATGACATGCAGATGTGTTATTGAACCAGTTAATGATGACTTTTGAGTCCCCAAATATCTGTAAATGCCTGCAATCATTTGCGAGTGCAAGTGGAGTAAGTGTCTAAGGGTGATAAGTTCGGAAAAATTATTAGTGCCAGTCCCCAATCCCATATGTATACGGAAAACAGATTTTCAGATTGGTGCACATAGAATACCCCCCGCAACCCCCCCCCCCCCACCACCCTGTTCTTGTGCAACACCATCGAAGTATGCCCATGAAATATTGTGGTAAATGACTTTAGGAGTCAAAACCCGTACAGATGGTATGGGTTCATCGTCTGGAACTTCATAATAGGCATGGATGGTCTAGTTAATGGATAATGGCCAACGAGCAGCTCTGTCCCTGAAGATGATACCATTTCTAATCATCCAAATGGTCCAACAGATGATCAGGGGAAGACAATGATGTTTTTGGTCCGTGGTCCCCTCCCTCCAGTGATTCCAAGCCTCCAATGTAGTATTGTTGAGCCATCTGATAGTAATGGATAGAGAAGTTAGAACATGCAACCAGATATCGATCATTGTGGGACAATGGAGAAAGAGATGGTCATTTGTTTCCTTAGCCTATAGACATAAAACGTACCAAGAGGGGCCATGAAAGGATATTTTCATCAGGTTGTTCCCAGTAGGTGTCTTGTTCATTAAGATATGCCACATTAACAGTCTTGTGCGAGGAGGAGATTTAAGCTTCCATAGTGTCTGTCACCAATCTATGAGTGCAGGTGGCATGTGAGTGGCATAAATGAAGGGATAACCTTCTTTGGGTGTGTATACACCATGCCCAGCATGTGCCCAAATGAGCTCATCGTCACCCTCCTTGATGTGAACATGGGATTCTATCAGTGTGGTAATGTAATCTGCTCATGCTTGGTGCCATTGTATAAGGATCCCAATATATCAGCCGATTTCCATGCTTGAATAAGTATGGTAATGTTCTCCATATTAGCAATATTGGCGAGCCTATGTATTTATCTGTGCTTAAGGAAAAGAATGAGATTGGGAGGAAGTCGGTACATGTTACCACAACCTGTCCAGGGACATGCCTATACGCACTGATTGGCCATCTCTAATGTGTCATGAAAGATTGTTTTTGATGGTCGGCAGAGTATGTAGGATAACTCACCAGATCAAAGATATACCTGTTCTTTGCCATGAAGGGAGTCGGATCCAATCCATATTCTGTAAGGGCCAGATATATTTGTAGTGCACCACTTCGGTCCATAGACTGTGTGAGGTAAGAATAAGCCATCCCGTCTTGGCAGCCAGTGCGTGTGCGAAAGATGGAAGGTCATTTTAAACCCCAACCACCCCACTTCTTTGGGAGTGTAATGTGGCTCCATCCCACCCAAGCAAAGGGTTTACCCTCCTTGTATCCATTCCAAAGGAATCTGCAACAATTTTTTTGTATTTGTGAAAGAATTCCTTTGGGAATCCAAGCCAAAGACATCTAAGACACCGGAGTTGCCTCCAGGACCAATTTGATGAGGACTAATTGCCATGCTTTGGAGACTGATAAACGTTGATAACCGCATTATCGACTTTTCCCAGTTTATTACAAATTGTTTTCATTGATGATGAAATTTTCAACGTTATACAAAAAAAAAAAAGAAACAGACTCAAACTAAAAAGTGATAACATACATGATACTAACTATGTCAATGAAAGGAGTATGATGTGGGTAGATCCAGAAGGGGACTTCCAAGAAGGGTCAACGTGCATCCTATTTTGGAAATTCAAGGTGCTTTAGATAAAATCCATGGGTTAAGTAAAGGTTTAGTGAACATATTACAACCCTAAGTATGCGACATGGGAGCTAGAAGATGCCATGCAGGAGGTATATCTACAACTATTTTGACATTTTGATGTCAAAATTGTATCTATATTGACCTTTATATAGTGATGTGCACTAAAGCCAATGTAAAAATAAGGGGGTGGGGGGGGTGTGGGGGGGATGTAACACCCCAACTTTTGTAAAGGAATTTAACATATATGTTATAGAGCCTGGTGAATAGGATAATATGACTAAGGATTGGTCTATTTTTATTGTATATAAAACTTATTAATAAACACTCATTGTTGGTTGCAATATAAGAGGGATGATAATATTAAAGGGATATGATTCGACAAGAGGGAATTGACTTATCCCATTAGTCGATAAGATCCAATGGTCAACTAACTTAACTATCTATTCAACTAGCTTGATTGTCTAGTCAACCAAATCAATTATCTAGTTGCCTAGCTTAACTATCTAGTTAATTGGCTAGATTGTCAAATTGACCTATCTTTGTAGCTAATTGAAATATTGTTGGGGTTAACCAAAGTATAAGGATATATTATTTTATTCTAATTTAAATATGAAAGGGGCTTAATGGGTGACAAATGGATGCTCTATATTATTTTAGTGTAAACCAAATTCCACATACCTTAAAAGTGTGTTAAAGGACAAATATATACGGGGATGTATGTTAAGAAGCTAAAAGAAGTTCCTTAGTTTCCAAGTGGAAAGTTTCACAAATGTATTATAATTCCTTGGGTCTTGGGAATTCAGTCATCATTGAAGCATATTTCTATTATTTCATTGTTTTTTAAGATGGTCGACTCTTTGGAAATGCGTGGAGTTCATGATGAAAATATATTGAACTAGTACTAGTCATCCCATGTGCTCAGGCTATTCTCTAGAAAGGATATGAACCATTCACGGGAATCATCTTCAAGAGACTTTGGAAACAACCTCATCTATACTTCCAGGTGCCTCCTGGAAAACTTATTGCACATGGTATTAAACTTCCTTACATGAACAACTATAGATACAACATTATTTCCTTGAAAAGTAGGAAACACTTCAATGGATTTCTTTCGAATTTCATGAGGATAACCCTAAATATTGGTGAAGTTTAAAGCACTCTCCAATTATGTACCCAATCTTCCATTGTTACATGTTCAACCTATGATTATTGATTGTAAAAAATATATTGAACTTCTTTAAGGATAAGGGAGTCAAGTATTTTTCCAAAGTAATATCCTTAATCTAGTTGACATGCTCGTGGGTAAGTTTTTTCAGGCTCTTGGACCAATGGAAGAGTGCCTTATGATGGTCTCTTGGTGGAACACCTCTTAGACACGGGTTTACATAGTGGAGTTGACAAATGAACTTGTTAGGTTCAACAAAAGGAAAAATAGACATGAGAAGTAGGCTTTCTCCCCAACAATGGCACCAATGTCGTCGCTCAAATTAATGGTGAAGGGAAAGCCTAGTTATATTGGCTAGAGATTTGGGGAAACTATAAATAAATCCACTCATTGTCACCTCAATAGCCTTGCCTCTTTGCTTCTAGATAGTAGGAGGGTGTCCTAGATCCACCCTAGACTTAAGGGAGGGAATCCATAAATTGTCAAACTAGGTCATGGTTGCTTTGGGGGTACAAGGGAAAAAATGACCTAGTTCAATAGACAATAAGATAGCTTATGCACCCCCCAATGCAATGGCACTAAGAGCATGTGTATATAGTATAATTCTTGCTATGATGCTACAATAGATAATTTGGCTTTCATCACAGATGATATTAGAGATTCTAGCAATGTGACTGGCACTCATTTAGATCTTGGAACTCAAATTTATAGATGGAAAGATAACATATGGCATAAGTAATTGTTCAACTTATTAAATGGTGGCAATGGTGATCAAAACTATAGATTGTTATATGTTGCAATTATGGCGACAACAAGAAATGTGTTAAATAATGATTAGAATAAAATCTTGATAAATATTAATATGATGATAACAAAATTATTCAAATATTCATGTAGCAATGTATTCTATCATGAACAAGAGTTAAATGAACAACCATGCACTTCAAAGTTGATGTATCCTTTCCTTCAATTATGATTATGTGAAGCTTTGAGCCAAAACCAAACAAACCCATTATTAATGTGATTAAAGCTTGTGTGAGGGAGAGGTTGGATGAGAATAACGATGACTTTATACCAAAGCGTGCCAATCATACCAAATTCCAATGAGTGAAAATGAACTATATAGGATCTTGATAATTAGTCATACTTGGAGATTCATTCAAATGGAAAATGACAATCCTAAGAGGGGCTAGTAATAGCACAGAGAATGATTACACCTTAGTTAGAAAACAAGCACATGCCCCTTGTAATTCACACTACATTGATCTCATGTTGCCATGAAAACAAAATTATAACATGGCTATTGCAACAATAGTTCAGGTAGATATATTCTAATGTGGACTACTTACCAAATGTTGGGTTGCCAAATGAGAGAGAGTGATATATGCACAACATAGAGGTAAACCTCAAAGTAAGATAGGTACACAACCAATGATAATGTTGGATGATATATAAATCATGTAGGTTAGGCTTTTAAGCCTTAGAACAAAACGATGGACCAAGCTTGTGACACTGGGACAATTAGGAAAACAATAATGTATTCAATATGGGTTTACAATTCTTAAAACAAGTTTGCTAAATTTCCACAATTTCAACCCAAAAAACCTTGACGATATTGTAAAATTTCAAGCTGTATTTGACAAGCAAATTACCCATGACCAGAAATTTGCCAGTCAAATTCCATCCCTGCTCACAATCACTTCACTTCTGCATCCGTATTCCGTAGGGACTTGCATCCTTATTCGGTAGAGACTCGCCCATACTGACGAGCACTATCCTTTCGATGGCAATCATTAAATTCTGCAGATTGGCTGGCCCTGCATCACCTCACTAACGCATCTCTTCTATTTGAATTTTGATAGCCCGGGCAGAACGTTTCATCAATCCCGGGAGGAAGGCTTTTTGGCTGTGTGTTGTTTCTGTTGATATCGAGAGGATGTTTGTTTGAAAATAAAAATAAAAAATAAAAGAACCCAATCTTTCAGCAAGATTGTTGTTTCAGTAGCGTGTGGCTGCTGCAGTTTTCCATAAACCATATCTGCTTGTTGAACTAGAAGTTGGTTGGAAGTGGGAAGCGCCATGTTTATTCATGCGTAAGCCCATTTCACCATTCTTACGATGTTTTCGTTCCCTTTTCACAGTGCCAAGGCAGGTGCAAGAGCTGGAGCCTCCTGTGCAAGTGCAGTAGATGCAATATGGGGCACGGACATTCCTGGCGCTGGAGTCTATTATATATATAAAAGAGTATAAATATTTGTTTAAAAAGGAAGTTTCAAGTTCATTTGAAAGGCTTAAACAACTAAATGAAAATTTGTTTATGGAGTTGTGAAGTTTGAAAGCTTGATTTTGAAAGGTATAAAGAGTAAATATGAAAAAGTTGTTTATCAATTTTTTTAAATTTAATATTTTGTAAATTTGATAATAAAAAATTAAAGATGGAAAATTTTACAAATTTATTTAAAAAAGGTTGTTTTTTTCAAAGAAATATGATTAGAGTTTTGTTACATAGTTTTAATGAAATTGTATTATTAGTTTTAATGAATATGTAATTTTGAAAGTATAAATATATTGAATATTTTAAAAAAATGTCATTTTTAAATTGTGCAGTTTCTGTTTCAATCATTAATTTTACAATTCTAACCAATTTTGAAACATTTTAATTAAATTTTGAATAAAAACAATTAAAAAATTTTAGCTCATAACAAGTTTAAATTAGGTCGAATTTAAAAAAAAATTGTAATATGAATGTAAATTTATCTAATATATGTTAGCTTTTCAAGTGATTGTGAGGAATGATTGTTATTCTTCTAACCTAAATTCAGTTACCCTAATAATATAAATGAACTTCGTTATCATAAGATCTTTATTGTATGAAAAATATAAAATGAAAGAACAAATATATTTAAAAAGAGATATCAAAAAGGCTTTTAAAATATGAAGAATTAAACTAGAATTTTTTTTTTCACACACACACACACATATATATATATAGATAGATAATCATTTACAAAATTATAAGTTAAAAATTAAATATTTTATTTTTTTTTAAATTTTCAACAAATTATTATCAATATCGAATTATATAATTCTTAGTGAAATTTGCAATTAAATCTAATTAGGCATCTTAACCATTGATATTTTCAATTCCAGTAACTCTTTCTTTTAATGTTTTTAATTCTCAATATTTTAATTTCTTAACTTATTAAGACATCATATATCATAAATAAGATTTGAATTTGGATAGAGATCCTGACCATTTATCCTTTATCTCAACAACTGATATTTACAATTCCAATATTTCTTTTTCTTTTAACGTTTTTAATTCTCAACATTTTTAATTCTTAATTTATGGGATCATCATGAACATTAGTCGTGTCATAAATAAGATATGAACTTGGATAGAGATCATAAAAATTTATCCTTTTCACCATTTGAGCTATACCCAAAGAAATTTCAAAGTTGAATTGATTATATGAATTTTTAAAAAAAATATCTAAACTCTTTCTTTCTCCACTTTAAGAAATTTTCATGATGATATACATAAATTTTTAAATACAATGATAAAATTGAAGTCAAATTAATAACTTTTCACTATAATAACAATGAATAAATCGAAATTTCCATGTGACCATCTCCCTCCCTTTATCATCACATTTGAGAAGGGGTACACTTTTTGTCTTTTATCATTGACTTGATCCTTCATGGATGGTTCCATTTTCATGTTTGCATTTGCCCTTTTGAAAGTTTCGATAAACATGAAATTCAAATATTATTCATATGATACACATAAATACAACAGATTATGACCCTTGGTTTCATATTCCAAGAGGTCTCTTGGACTTCTCATAACTCTTCATGTTCACTTGTGGTTTTTTTATTTCCACACAAATGAATATTACAATTTATGTAATCCCCTATGGATTATGTTTCCAACATTCACCACTACCCTAACCTCACCTAAATTTGAAGGGCGTATGTCAATCCAAGAAGAGAGCAAAAATATGAAGGTAAATTAAAACCAATAGCTAGATGTGAACACTAAATCTAGTGGTTTAAGGAAGACCACAAACTAAATGGGGTAGCAAAAGTCGAAGTGTTCTACCAGTGGCGGTTTAAGGAAGACCACAAACCAAAATGGTAGCAGAAGTCGAAGTCTTCTATCAATGGTATTGAAGAATGTAACTAGTGTCGGTCTTCATAATTATATTTGTTAAAAGAAATTTTATTGTTAAAGAAATTGACTTATTAAAGCAGGGGTTTCATGCTTGGGTTAATGATCGCTAGGTCAAATCCTCCATTAAGGGATTTTAGGTTTTTTCTGGAGTCAATAGAATCGTTATCATTTTTATTAGACCCTTGTTGGGCTTTTGTATCATTTAAAAAGATTTATTTTTTATTCAAAAATGACATTTGTCACCTCCACACCAAGTCGACCCTATCTTCATGAAGTCAGCCTGGATTAGGGTTATTCGACCCAATAGAAAGACTATATATAGAGAGGCAAATCGACCTATTTGAAGCACTCACTCAACAGGTTTGATCTACAAGAGAAAGAAGTAGAAAAGAAGAGCGAAGTTACTGGAGAAGGAAGAAGATGGGAAGACATAAATAGAGTTCTTGGGCAATCTCTCTCTCACATGTGGGAAGTTTCTGTGTTGAACTTGGGACTGAAATTTTGAATCTAGTGCAGGTCTAAAATTCTAAAGCTGGGGATTAAAAATATATAGTTGGGGGCTGAAATTGTGGATTGTAGCTACAATTGAGAAGCTGACACTTGGAGACTTTAGCAAGGATCATCTATTGAATGGAAGGGATGACTTGGTGATTGGAGTAGGTCTTTGTCTAGGTCTAAAGGGTCTTAGATTGTCTCATCATGATTTGAATATGCTAGTGGAAGAGTTGGACTTGGTTTTCCCCTAGGTAGGGAATTTCCGCTAGCTGAATGCCTACATCTTGTGTTGCTTGTTGTGATCTTCTTTGTTTGCCATTTGTCTTGATGAATGGAACATAATAAATTGATAATAAATAATAATAAGAAAAGAGAAATCACAAGAAAATGTCAAAATTTAATAGAAATATACCTAAAGATTCGAATCCATATAATTCCCTAATTTTTTGAACATGGTATCAAAGCTAGGAATTTGAAAAGAGGGTAGAAAAAAAGATTGATTTGGCTCCATACCATCTCAAAAAGTAAAATTAACTTAGACCAAATTATTGAAGGCAAGAAAAACGAATTTTTGGGCAATTTATCAAGCCCTAATTATAGAGATAAGGCCAATCCTAGCGAAATCATTTGAATGGCATACAAGCATTGTTCAAGGAGACCTAAGGGCTAATGTAATAGCCATATGTAGTCCACATTCATTGACAAAATGATCAAAGCTCTTAGTCACCCTTATCGAGCCCTAATCTCCATTACAAAGCTACAAATCTATTCTAAGAGAGTGAAGGTATAATGAACCTTATTTTTGAAAGGACAAAAGGATTGTCTACCAACATAAGGGAGGTTGCACTTCTTGGAAGAGGAGAAAAGATCAAAAGATACCTCACAAGGTCTGCAACCTCCATCTAAATTCCCGAATTTATGTGCAAAACTCCAATATGTGCCCTAAAAAGACAATCTCCAAGATACAAAAACTTTGAGATCTAAGATACTCGCTCTACACCTATGCCCTAAGGAAATATGAGATTGAATTCGTTGGAGGACCATTTTGAGCATAAGTTCTATTTGTATGCCATTGTCAAAACTGCCAAAGTTTTGAAGCAAAGTATCTATGAAAAATGAAATCCATATCCTAGTTTTGTGCATTCAAAGTGCAAGCTATATAAAAAGAAGTCCTTAGCATGTTTCTTGTTTAAAGGGATATATAATATTAAAGAATATTTGAACTAAAGGCTATAGTTACTAAGAAATGGGAGTCAAGACTCCTATTTTGACTCTGCATATAAAGGAAATGGAAATCTGACAGTGATTGAGACCCATCTTAAAGTCTTGTAGCATAGCAACAACATATATATACATTCAAGAAAGAAAATATTAGATACAGTAAAAAATACCTTGAATTTGGTATTCACCTTGAAGAAAATAAGAAGGAATTCATGGCAACCAGAAGAAAAAGCCCTTATAGCAAATGTACGTAATTATGATGTATGTATAATATGTATTCATTTGTTAAGGATCTAACATAAGATATTTTAGGGTTAGATGCTAATATGGTGCTAAGGTTTTTCTTCATTATCGAAAGTTGTTAATATTTGTGTTGATATCTAAGATTGTAAACTCTAAGTGGAATATGAAAAGTTCAGTAATATAGAAACCCTAGAGTGACAAATTATAATCATGTTTTTGGTATCACATATTTTTCTTGGTATTATTTTTCAATATGTATTACAGGTATAAAGATCATGGATAAATCAAGAGGGAGCACTTCAAGGTATCCCTACAAGGTTTGTAAAAAGAACAACTCAAGGTATGTCATAAACTGTGATATTTTTTACAAGGCTTTCTTCATACAAAAGGTATGATCGTTCTTCTTTTCAAATTTTCTTTACATTACTAACATATTTTTCTCTAGGGTTTTGAATCTTAGAGATTCTTGCTAGGACTATTAATCGCTAGATTGAATCTACCCTTTTCAAACTATCTCTTGTTGTTTGATCATTTTGGTGAAACCCTAACCATTAGGGTTCACTATAAAACCCTAGCCTCTTGATGTTAAGGGTATGGAAATATTAATAATGAAACCCTAGTCTACTTTGGGGTTGTTGATAAAGTATATATGTTATGATGAAATCTCATTCTTTTATTTTTTAGGGTTTTGGTAATGTCATGGAAAAAACTCTAGTCCTTTAGGGTTTACTGGTAATGTCTAGATGATATAATGAAACCCTATATTTTTTAGTGTTTGTTGAATTGGGATTTAAGAACAAAACCCTTTTAATAGCTAAAGTAAGGTTATAGTAAGAGAACCCTAAGTGTATATTCTTTCATATGATCGAAACCATAACCTAGTCAAAATTGTTATCTAATTTTGGAATTTGATGTTTGCCTATAGGGTTTACGGCATAGAAAGAAATTTATATAAGGAATAGAACCCTAGAGATGAAATGATGGCATGCTAACTTAATTGGTATTCATGTTTTAGATATCTAGGATTTGTAACAAAACCCTAGTAGAGAGTGATATTCTAGGGAATCATAATGAAACCTTTTGGATGATTGACTATGTCTATTATGACCTTCTTTAGACTGAAACTGCAACAAAATGGTCTTAGAAAAGGTTAAGGAGAGGAAAAAGGGTTGTCAAAACGAGAACAATTTTGGACTTCAACAATCATATATTAAAAGGAAGGGTTGACTTGGTGATTAGAGGAGGTCATTTTCTAGGTTTAAAGGGTCTTGTATTGTCTCATATTGATTTGAATATACTAGTGGAAGAGTTGGACCGGGTTTTCCCCTAGGCAATGGTTTTTCCTTGGCTGGGTGCCTACGTCTTGTGTTACTAGTTGTGATATTATTTGTTTGGCATTTGTCTTGATGAATGGAACATAATAAATTGAAAGAAGAACTAATAAGAAGAAAAGAAAAATCACAAGAAAATTTCAAAGTCTAAGAGAAATATACCTAAATATTGTAATCCATATAATGCCATATATTTCTCAACAAATGGTTGTTTAATGCTAGTCACCAACTCTAGAACTTGGCTCCAAAAAATTCCTAGAACAATTCCTTATTTGATTCGAAGTTGATGTTTTCGACTAAATGGAAGTGGTTTCTAATAATGGTTTAAAGATAACCACAAACTATTGAAATGGTGGTTTGAAGATGACCACAAATTGGTGTATAGTAGAAACAATAAGTATTCTACTAAGTGGTGATTTAAGGAGGACTACAAACTAGTTTGTGGCTTTGGAATGACCACAAACCAAATTGTTTTAATAGAACGTGAGTTTGTCTCTGGCTACATCTGAGACTTGGATTCATGTGATCTAGCTCTAGGATCTAACTAGTAGCTCTGGTTTTGGCTATGGCTTAAGCTCACTTGACATGACTTCAAAATTGATAGGTGACTATCAATTCCCCCCTTATCAGATACAAAGTAAGAGGAAGTGCAAAATAAAAGTATGCTATTTATAGCTTAGAGAGGAAGTGACTATACATTTAAAGGTCAAACACATCATACAAAACATGTCACTAATGTTGAGAGCTCTTTGAGAAGTTTATATAACTAATATAATATTTATGCATGGAAGGTTTCCATTCTTAGAAGACTATGTCATTCCATTGTAAAGTTCGCATATAGTAAACAATGATGCATTTGAAACTATGGTGAAATTAGCCAACATAGAATTCCATTGTACATTATGCCTCTACTAGAAATGATAGGCGCATGCTCAATCTCTGAGGGAGTATATATGTAATTTCTATGCTACATGACTGAGAGGGAGACAAGTCTGAGAAAGCACAAGGTTTCTTTGACACAAATAATGTATCACACAAGAGTGCACTACAAAGGGGAACTTTGAACTTTGAGACACTGCAAAATGACATGCATAAAAATATGGGCAATTAAAGCTTTTACAAGCTATGGACTGGCACGTGGATGGAACATACTTGATATGCCCGGAGAATGTATAGGTTCTAATAGAGCTAGATTTAAATGTTATTAACAAAGAAAAGTATAGGTAAACAATGGGAGGGATATGTGCTATCAGAGCTATGATACCACTGTTAAGACTTGTGAGAATACATTATTTATATAAATGTCATATTCAAATATTGTTCAGATGATACACATAAATACATAAGATTATGACCCTTGGTTTGCATTCCAAGATGTCTCTTGGACTTCTCATGACTCTTTATATTCACTTCCATATTTCGCTTTCCACACAAGTGCATATTACAATTTACATAATCCCCTAAGGATTACATTTCCAATAGGAATAATTTCCCTTATAGTATAAAGCCATCAATAATAAAGGAAATAAGTCATTTGACCATTTGTAAGGATCACCCTTTGGGTGCCTTCAAAATATTCTCATGATGCAAGGAAATAGGCAATTGAGACTCTTTGAAGTATTACCATTAGGTGTTTTTGAAAGACCCCTGATGTATAAAATTAAATCGTCAATCCATTTCAAAATATTTCATATCAATAACTTTTGAAAGATCCATGCAATGCGAGGAAATATGCCATCAGACCATTGAAAATATCACCCATCAAACATTTTTTAAAGATCTCCCTAATGTCAAGGGGGCTTCAATGGGGAGAAATACCATACCACATGGGTTTATATTGGGGGATATCTATTGAGGAAAAAATGACATAATATATTGGGGGATATATAGGCGTAAAGGGTTTTTATATTGGCAGGTATAAAAAATGGAGCTCAAAGTTAATGAAAAAATATAAAGGGGTAAAAAAAATGTTAATGAAAAAATGGATATCTACAATATCTACTAAAGTAGGGGCTTTTTAAATTGGGAAGGTGTATTGGGTTCATATTGGTAGGGGGTTAATAATGTGATTTTTAGAGGTATTTTCCAATATGTAGTGAATTAAAGATATTGTTTAATATGTCATGATTGCACGTAATATGTCAGAGGTTCAATGAGTGAAGAGCCCATGCCTAATGTGAGGAAATATACTATTAAGAATTTTTAAAGGATTTCTTTAGTAGATGCTTTAGAAATGTCTATGTTGGCTTAGTGGAACCTGACCCAAGTTCAGAGTTAAGTTTTCCAAACAAATCCCTACGCTATTGGCCCTTTCAGCAACAACCCGTGGAGTGCAGATTGAAGTCTCACTCGAAGCAGTATGGGGGGATGTTGGAACCAAGTTTCCGCACCCAGAGATGAATGTGATGTCGTTTCATGCCCTAAACCTACCTTCGCGTCGATTGATAAGCCTTAATACTTCCTTTAACCAACCTCTAGACCTTTGCAAAGGTCTGTGACTATCTTCCGCAGACCCTAAACAGATGAATCAACTGCTTACACGCCTCTGTAATTACCCTTGGTTTTGTATTTACCCATATCGGCTTAAGTGTTTGATAATATTAACATGAAATAAAATATTCTTCGTGTAAATAGTTATCATTACTCGCTTTCATATGAAAATGTAATTCTTGTAAAATCACGCACCAGTACATTATTAATTCATAAACCCATCATTTGTCATAACATAATAATGCATTCATTCATAACAAAAATAGATAGGAAAAATACAGATATTTCCAGAATAATCTCTTTATTGATACTTCAGTTCTTCTTACAGACTCAAGACTTCCCTACGCACTCAGCTGCAGGGGTCCGCGCACTCAGTTGCAGACTCTACTCTAGGTCTCTGCGCACACAGCTGCAGAGCCTCTCTTCTACTCTAAGACTCTTCGCTCTTTCTTCTAATGACCCATTACATTCATTCTTTGTTACTCATGAATTGAGCTGCCTTAGACTCTCTAAGACTCTCCTTTCTATACAATCCCATGGTCCGCGGACCATGGGTAGATCTACTAAAGCCAACACACCCCTTATGACACTTTACTATCTATGTGCTCCGCGACCACACCTTGTAGAGACTTTACACTTTACATAACAAAACTTGGGCTTTCTACCCCAAAACTTGGGCTTTTACCCCAAAATTGACCCTAGGGGATCCTGTCCCAACATCGCCCCCAACACAAATATCGTGACTCGCCCTCGAGTCACTCTGCTGGCGTGGACATCTTATTGTGGAGACTTCCTAGCTCAACTTGTGCCACTGCTACCTCAATCGCACTTTGTGTGGCTGCCTCCTTGATCTGCTCCACCAACTGCTCTATTGTTGGTCTTACACAATCTTCTTGGATCTTCTACTGCATTCTTTGAAGGCTGTCCAACTTCTCCCCAATGGTGGCAGAGATAACGTAGGCCTCATCCAACCAAATCCCTTGAAGAAGCGTCGCTCTGCTTTGTTGTAGCTCACTGAGGTATTGACCGCGAACTCTGTCACAAATCCTCCAATGACATGATCAAGCCTGTTATGAAACCAACTCAAGAAAATATAGAAAAGATAGACCAACTCCTTTGAATTCAGCCTCTTTGAGGGGGCAACCTCCTTTACATTACATAAATGAACAATTCTTGGATGATTCAAATGAAAAAACCTCCTTTCTATATATAGGAGTCTAAGGAGTCACAATATAACCCAGCCGACCTAACAATAATAATATAAAGCCACAAAAATAACAATAGAGGGATTATATGGGGCACAGTAATAACAATATGGGTTGTAGGGGTACACCAATATTAATAAGGGGTACAACTACAATAGTAATGGGGTAATCACTAGTATTATAGGGACCCAACATGCCCCTCTCCTTCAAAAAAGTGTTGTCCTCAACGCTTGAGAAGTTCTGGATGCTTCTGTATAAAATTCTCATCGTCCCATGTGGAATCTTCAATGGATAAGTTCTTCCACTTGATAAGATACTCTGAAATTGATCGATGTCATAGCTGTCGAGTTCTTGTTTCTGTGATTGCTTCCGGTTCCAATATAATTTTTCCTTCCTCGTCAAGTTCTAGCAATATTGTTTGAACTGGGAGCTTGTCACCTATAACCTTCTTTAAACAT
>APFE030320293.1:0-12122 GCA_000404065.3 Pinus taeda
ATTTGTTAAATTTATAATTATACAATTTTTAAATAATTAATAATTATTTATTGTTTCAGATTTAACTATTTTTTAAATCTAAAATACAAAGTTTTGAACTTTAAATTTTACACTTCACATATTTCTTCACAACAAAATTATACCCCATTCTAGATTTCACTGATATCTTTAAACTTTAAACCTAATCTACAGTTAACCTAAACTTACTATGAAAATAGTGTGCACATCACATAATCAAATCTGGAAAATATGTTCTGGAACTCAAACTTTTGCATTTGATACTTTCTTATATAATAATGAATTCAAAAAATCAGTTCTTGTATAATAATGAATTCAAAAAATCATGCAAAAGGTTCCTAATTAAAAATAGTGTAAGTGGCCCTTATCCTATTCACTTTTTCTAGACTAAGGCTCTTCAGATTTCACAAGACCAGCTTGTACAACTGCACTCTAACTGTCTGTTAATTTTTTTGACTTTCTTTTTTGTTGTTTAATCAACTAAAATTGTAATAAAATGCCAATGACTTAAGATTATTAAAATAAATTACTATTATTTTGATTTATATGATAAAAATGGCACGAATATATATGTGCTTTTTCCATGTTTATATATAGAACAGTTTTATTTATAATTATATGTTTACTAATTAAATTTAAAACTTATGTTTAATAATTAAATTCCAAATATATCTATTTTTTTAAATGTGGTAAATATTCTATTTTTCTATAAAGGTGTGTAAATGTATATATTAAATATTTTATGTAAAACTTTCATTATGAAGATTCACCATAGCCAAAATTCCACTCCTTATATAGGCATACTATGGCATAATGTTCAAAAAAATCAAGAGGAGTGTACATATAGTGGAAAACAAGTTGAATTAGACATGAGGATAGGGTATGCTACTAGAAAATAAAATAAGCATGAGCATAGCACAATGTTCAAAAAAATCAAAAGGAGTATACATATAGTGGAAAACTAGTTAAATTAGTCATGAGGATACAGTATGCCACTTGAAAATAAAAAGAGCATGAGCATAGCATAAGGAGCATGCATACAATGCTAGGACATCTCACAAATATAGAAAAAAGAGGAGGTGGAGGGAAGAAAGGAATGAACTCCACCCCTAACAAGGGGTTGGGAAACCCAAAAAAGTGAATAATGAATATAATATCTTGGAATTGTAGAAGACTCTTTTTGGTAAAGAGAATCACATAAGTAAAATCCATCATGAGCAAAGAAAGGCCCAAAATTATGGTGCTACCCTAGACCAACTTTGATGAAGAGTCCATCAACTCCATTAAACATTAATTTTGGAACACTAGCAAGATCAAAACAATAAGCTCAAGAGGGGCTTCCCAAGGCCTTTGCACATTGTGCAATCCAGCAAAGCTAAATTTGGTAAGTACTCTAAAAACTAGACATTGGATAGCTACTATTTTAAAAAAAATTGATAAACATCAACATTTCTCTATGATAAATGTGTGCATGTCTACCCACTTCTAAGAAGGTCAAGAGTGCTCGAAACCCCTAATGGACTTGGACAATATTACGTGTGGGAATAACTGCATCATTGGGCGGGACTTCAATATTACTATGGGCTGCCATGAAAAAAGGGGGGCTCCATAATCAGGGATGCCCAACAAGAATACATGTAGGATCTTACCTTAGCCTTGAACTCTTATGATGTCATACCCAAAAAATTCCTTTATATCTTGTCTAACATAAGAATGGGGCCTAATTAAATTGTAGCCCACTTAGACGATTTCCTTCTCGCTGATAATATCTTCACCTTGAATTACTACCTTAAGTCAGCCATCCTCCCTTGGGCTGGATGAGACCACTGACTCATCCACCTTGAAATATAAACACCGCTAGCGTTGGGGCCTATTCCCTTACGTTACTCCCCTCAATGGGTTGAGGTCCCCAACTTTTTCAAAATGGTCTCCACCTCCTCAACGATCTCGATCGAGGATAGCCCAATTACTATCTCAGAAACTAAGATTCACACATTGAAACAAGACGTGAAAACTTGGCTAAAAGAGAACAAAACAAAAAGGGAGCTCAATATAAAGAATTTTGGAATCAAAATTGGATGATATCCAAGGAGAGATGGAAACTAGGTCGATATGCATGATGGATATCCATAAAGAAGAAGAAACCTTCAATATATTTCATAGATCTCTCATAGAGGAAGAGGAGTACTTGAGATTAAAATTGAAAAATAATTCGCTCAAGATAGGTGATAGAAATGCTAAATTCTTTCACAAGCAAGCCAAGTTTAGGTGATCCGGATTTAAATAGGAATGCAATAAAATACAGAGATAAGCATATACACAAAGATGCAGTGGAAATAATGCTTGATTTCATTAATGGAAAATACCGAAATATGCTTACAACCAGAAATGGAAATAAACCAGCTAGGGCGATGATAGCTTATCTCTGAGAAGAGATGTGGCGGCTACATGCCTCTGAACTATTCTAAACTGTGTTACAATAAGGCTCTAAGGTTTATTTATTGTTGAGAAACAATGGAAAACCCTTCACATTCCAAAACCTAACCGTAGAAGATGAAACGCCAAATTGTGGGCCCCGTTTTGGGTAAATTGGTACATCAATTTCGTGGGGTCGTAACTTTGGCATACGATCTCCGTTTGACACGTATGATAGCTCGTTAGAAAGATCTATTCGAGAGCTACCTCTTTGGGAAGGCAATATTCGGTCCAAGGACACATGTTGCCCGTAGATTTCCCAAAAAACGTCGTTTAGGGCCTCAAAACGGGTCCAGAAGTTCAGGACCCGAAAAAAACTGCTAAAAATAGTAAATTGTGGTACAATTGTGGAAACTAAAACACTAAAAGAGACAGTTGCAGGTGTCCAAATGGGATAGGTGGGTGGCCATCAACATCCACCTCGATCATTAGGGAATCAAATAACAATATCACTGAGATTATCCATGGGAAAAGACCATGAGTAAATTTGAAGAAATCACAAGAGCAACAGTAGGGCATTATTAAAATTTGTATTGGAAGGATCATACGAGGGATATTGAGAATGAAGATTCCCTCTTAGAAGTCATTTAACCTCTTATTTCTGCGGATTGGAATAATTTGCTCACTACCCCTCCGAGAGAAGGGGAATTTGTAAGGTTATATTTTCCTTCCCTACACATAAAGCGTCGAGCCACGATGGCTTCTTAGTGAGATTTTATCACTCCTTCTAAGATGTCATAAAGAGAGATCTGTCTAGGTTGATGGGATAATCCCTCAATAATCGTGAAATGGTCGGCAACATAAACTCTTCATTCCTATCCCTAATTCCAGAAGAGTCGAATCCCTCCTCATTCTCTCGATTTCGCCCTATTTGTCTTTGCAATGTATCTTATAATGTCTATTCAAAGTTTTTGGGCAACATTTAAAGCCAATCCTGCCCCTCTTAATATCCACCAATCAAAGGAGATTTACCCCGAGGAAACAATTTTTTTACAACATCATCCTCATACAAGAGGCCTTGGACTCTAGCTAGAGATGGGGTGATGAGGGCATGATTATTAAAGTGGATATCGCTAAGGCATTTGACCGAGTTAGACACAATTTCCTACAGAAATTTATCCATAAACTCCACCTGGATGATACCTTCATAAGGTGTATATATCTCTATATTTCCTCCCCTTGGATTGCATTTTTGCTAAATGGTCGCAGTGTGTGATTCTTCAAGGCCTCCATAGGTCTGCGGCAAGGTTGTCCCCTCTCACTCTTTCTTTATATAATTATGGTTCATGCCGCGAGTCGAGCTTTGGAATCTAAGCGAGCCTCCCTCAACCTTTCAAGAATCTGGTTCCAGGAAGGCATCAAAAGCATAAATCATGGACAGTTCACAGATGACACTATATTAATGGGTCCAGAGTTGCTTCTACCACTATTGCTAGGAGGTTTAAAAATATTCTAGATAAATTCCTTAGTGCCTCGAGAGGAACTATGAGTGACAATAAGTACCACATATACAAATGTAATATTACAAGGAAAAAAGAAAAAAATATTGAGGAAATTTTGGGATTTAAAGCTATGACAGACTTGAGGGAGTTCAACTACGTAGGGACTACAATATTTTTGGGGCAAGCAACATTGATCGCCTCGCAAAAAGTTCAAGAGAAAATGAAATCTAAAATAGTAAAATGGGGTGGTATGTGATTCAATAATATGGGAAGAGAATTTTTGGTAAAGTGAGTCCTTTTGGTTATAACCCTATATCACTTCACAACTCTTCAAGCTCCCAAAAGTGTGCTTCACTAAATGGGAATTTTTATTGAGAAATTACTATGGGTAGGGGAGAAGATGAAAACCAAGAAATATCACTTAGTAAATTGGAAAACTCTTAGAGCTCCCACATAGCATGGTGGATTGGGGATCAAGGACATAGGATTGCAAAATATGGCTATAGGAACAATTACCCGAGCTCAGCCATAAACCCGAGCGAGTGGTAGTCTCACGTTATTAGGTCCAATTACCTTACTCCTTTAAATGACCAGACTGAGAAATTGGCCTCTTTATCAGGTTCTCCCATTTGGCGGTTGATCAATTACTCCAGGGACCTCATCACAAAATATTTAATTAAGCTCCATGGATATGAGGCCATTCTCAATATATGTACTAATTCAATTCTCAGCCTTCAATCCCTGGATTATTATCATTCTTTTGAGGACGTTTGTCTTCTTTGGAAAGCAAAGAGGTGGTAATTCTCGATCAAATTGTAGAGAGGGACCTACATGGCGGATGGAAACGATGGATGATGGATAAGATATGAGAGGTTGTTTCCCTAAATGTGAAATGCTCCTCACTATGTTGGTTGGTCAAGCCCCCATTGCACAAAATGTGGAAGACAGTTGAGGTTGGAAGAGAGTGAGGTACTTAGTTAAGAATGGTTATTTTCACATGTTTTTTGACACCCATTTACCTCCAAAAAATGTGATTTGGGGAAAATTTGGAAAACAAATATCATTCCACAAATCAATTTATTTTGTTGGCTACTCACCCATTAAAAATTTCTTACTACTGAGAAACATAGAAGTGGGGCGAGTTTGGCTCCTCAAGATGTCCTCTTTGCAAATCAGAGGAGGAGTTGATCTCTTATTTTTTCCAATAGTGTCATGTGATGAAGCAGGTATAGGGAGTTGTCCTTAGTCCCCTTTAGTGCAGAACTAATGTGGCCTGCAGACATTCATACTTTCTTCAAATCTTGGCACAAATCGTATGTGGGCTCCCTTTAGGCCAAAAACAATTTTAAGGAGGTGTGGTTCACTCTCCCGACGTATATAAATTGGAAAATATGGATATCCAAGAATATGGAAATTTTCAGAATGTCTCATATGTCAGCAAGGAATATAGCCATGAGAATCCTCTTGATGTGTATGCAGCTGTAAAAACCTTTCAATGACCCTTCTTTGGATTAGCTGGAATCTTCATGGTTGGCCTAGTGGGAGGTCCCTCTAACCCTCGGGGATTAGTTGTGTAATCTGTGTGTTTGGGCCAATTGGATACTAAGGCTATCCCTGTAAGAGTAGGTCCCATGTATTAAAACCAAAATGAACAAGACCCTTCAATTCAACTGTGCATCAAAAGGAAATCCTCGGGTGGCAAGAAGGAGAGGGATTTTCATTAATGAATATATTAATGCTCAAGGGCTAGGCTGAAAGACCAATAACCAAGATGAGTCTTATGGAATTCTCCTAAGACTAATCCTGGCCCATAGAAATGGTATAAAAAAGATTCAAGTGTTAGGAAACTCCATGATTGTTACAAGGCATATGATTAATACTTCAAAGAATAAGATCTCTACCCTTAATCAAAACATTATGAGAACCTAGAACTTAATCCCTGCTTTCAAATTAGTGACCTTCTATCATGTCCTAAGGGGAAATAGTCATGATGTTCACAAGCAAGCCAATAAGGCAAGCCATCTAGAGGAGGAAAAATGTGTCACCAACGACGTTGTGAGCATGATAGAAATACCTTAATAATTTGAAGAGTGTCATGTGTGGGCCAAAAATAAAGCCTCAATGGATAGAAATGGAGGTGGAAAAGTTGAATCTAGCACTCCATAATGCAATGAAGCCCCACATTTGTCCCCCTAGCTCTCTCCTGTCATCTCCCCCCCTTCCTATCCTTTACCCCATACCCCACTCCTCCCTTCCCCTTTACCCCATACCCCCTTGGCTCCCTCATTTCCCTCCCCTTCCGACTTCCCTATGGTCCCTCCCTTTTCTAGCCTTCACCTCTATGCTATAATCTCTACCCTAAACTCCTTCTCCCCTTGTCGCAATACCCTTTGGAATCTCATACCAATCATGCAGACTTGTGGCATGTTGGATGCCCAGAATCACTCGAAATGTGGCATCCCATGGAAATTTGGTACCACACATGTTTCATGAATAAGTCACAACATTTAGCCTCGTCGTTTCAGCCCTAGTTCTTGGAGAGATGGGTGGTTCAACACCTCCAGGGATTTGAGTTTTATGACACATAATTTAATTCAAAACCTGAGTGAGGTCGGGCTCATTGATGGGAGAATTGTTGGAATGACTGGTAGAGATCAGGAGACTAGTGGGAAATTAATGGACGGGGGTTGATTTATGATGGAATACTCATGGGATCTCAATTGCAACAATCTCTTCGCTCATCTATGCATCACCTCCAGCTTAGGAAAGAGGTATAAAGTGCATACATGTATGTGGCTTTTGTATGTCATAAGGTCTTAGAGTGGGACAATGGCCTCTTTGAAAGCCTGATGACATGAGACAAGGCCAAGGTGTATTAGTTTCCATGTAATCTAGGCTCGACGTTACATTATGATGGTAGTATAGTTTCTCGGTCTAAGTTTTGGAAGGAAAATCAAGAAATTTAGAGAAGAATTTACAGGTCATAGGTGATGGGCTTGGTTTTTCCGAAGTGTTTGTAGTGAGACTACATTTGGGACACCCGGTGGATTAGTAATTGTCTCTAGAAGATGGAGGATAATTAGAGTATGAGTGAGGTGAGACAATGCGTTATCTCCAAGGAGTAGGGCTATCTGTTGTGGGCATGAAAGGGTACCTAGCTAAAAGAGATTAAGGAAAATAATGTCAATTTATGGAGATCAATAAAAGGCGTTGTTTTATAAGCGAGCGTGCAGAGGCCCAAAGACAATTCTAGGTCAGGCACATGGGGAAGCCACAGGACAAGGTCAAGTAAGATGAGAGACATTTCCTTGGTGCAAGGTGGCAGATATAGAGCCTTGCATCTCACCTGTGTTCAAGATCATTGGGACCTGCGAGAAGCATTGTCAGAACTTTAACGCAGCGTGCATTAGCAAATGCATGCGAATATGGAAATGTAGGAAAGGGAAATTTAGAAGAAGGAACATATCAGGTAGCTCAAGGATGAAGTGGATCCTTTGTGTCATCAACTCGATAATTTCAAGCTCAAGGTGGATACAATAGAGGATGGTTTGTTGGCAAATGTGGAAGAAATGACAGATCGGGAGAATCCCAAGGATTCACAAGAGAACTCCATAAGATTGGATCTAAATAGCCCAGACCCTATGGATATCTAACCATCCTTCCATTGGTTTTGTTTTTGGGTTATTAAAATGATGAACTAGAAATATATATATCTCTTACTCTAATTATGTTGAAGTTATACTTGTAGATATCCCATAATGGGAAAATTTTGTAACTAGGATGGATGTAGATACTACAATAGCGTAGATGGACCAAGTAATTTGTATCAACTTGTTGAACTAATGATAAATTGATGTAAAGACCTGATTTTGTTGCGAATGAGCACCACTTTTTTAATATAAACTATACTCATTCTGCTTAAAAAAAATAATTTGGACTCTTTGAGGGCATAAGTCCTAAGCCAAGTATTGGAATCGAGAAAATGAACAACCAATGAAAAGGTTATTGATAAGAAGGTTATTCTAGTGAACTTAGGATTTGGTTATGGGGAACGATTTTGAAATAAGAATTCCCAGAAAGCTACATGGGCATAACATCATCATGAATACATGTAACATGAGCAGAATCATTGAAGCATGGGTTGAGTTGAATACTATGGATAATGAAAAATTGATAGTCACTAATATAAAGTGCCTCAATGAAGGTAATTTATTAGGATTATGATACTGAATGTGGTTATGTGTGTCTAGGTAATAGTCACACAGTTTCAAATAGTAAATAATTAGATAAAATGGCATCCAAAAGGACATGAAAGAAATGCAAATACAACTATCATGAAAATAGTAAAATAAGATACAGATGGGTTGTAAAATAATATGAATAATGAGGAAAAACCATAGAACCAGAAAACCATGCTATGGATTTCCTAATATGGAACAAATTTAGTGGGAAAATCTCGTTAACCTTCCCTTTAATATTTTTCCATGAAAAGACGATGCATGAATTTATGTGCTATATATACACATGTGTGTGATTTCTATCTAAGTATAAATGCGATGTATTTATGCATTCTTAGTGATTGCATGATGATTGACAACAATTTTATGTAGTTATTGTGATGTGACTACTTAAGAAGATATTTATATATCTGGCCCTCTAC
The DNA here is from genome assembly GCA_000404065.3 of Pinus taeda. Lineage (NCBI taxonomy): Eukaryota > Viridiplantae > Streptophyta > Pinopsida > Pinales > Pinaceae > Pinus > Pinus taeda. The sequence continues at coordinate 8,596 of APFE030320293.1, forward strand.
AATTTGTAAATCCTAATATTTTGTGTTATATTAATTATGAATCCTAGGAATAGAATAGCCATGGAGAGAATATTGAGGTTGTGGGCACGCTTAGTTTGTAATCATTCATTCGAACGATTGGCTAAAAAATATGCTCATGTGCTAGATTTAGATAAAGAGATGAGAGTTTTGTAATAGGTATCATCCATAAGAACAACCACTAGGAGGGTTGTGGTGGATTGCATATAGGGAACTCATGTAGGTTGTATACAAGTTTTATAAGAGAGAATAAGATAATACTGTATGTGTAACAATATTATAATACAAGACCTACTATTATAATATTTCTAGCAAAATTTTATGATTGTTATGTTAGTCTTTTGAGTGTAATGGTAATTGGATGGGATACCACGCCTTGATTAGACTAAGGCAACATAAAAGTTTGAACCCCTAATTGCATACAAGGACTTCATGTTCATGTTTGTAGAAATGTGAGGAGGGAGATATTACTAGAGATAGAATAATCATAGGTTAGCAACTTTAGCAACTACTAAAGGTGACTAATAGAAATAGTGATTATAATACAATATTGAAAAGGACCTAAAAGAATAGGATACTAGTTATAGAACATTTATGTTAAGGTAATCACATTTTATAACCATTTGATGGCGAGTTAGGATCAATGTTGCGACAAGATCATTTATAGGTGTTGTTATAGAGTAAGAAATGACTATAGGTTGGTTTTCCATATGTACTTAACAAGCATGTAACAGATCATAACAACATGTTGTTGCCAATGTAAGGGAATTCCTATATGTAATAATCGGTTGCTAATAGGTTTGATTGGATTTAATATCAAATAAGAAACATGTGTATTGTAGATTATACAAAATATTGGTGCAAGCAAGGGTTACGCTAGATATACTTTGTTAGTACAGGAAAATTAGTCACAAGTAGGTGATACCTATATAACCGGTTATTGCAACTAGGTGACAAGTACATCATATATTTTAACCAATTTTTATAGAGATATTGTTCCATTGCAATATTCCATACAACTTTATGACAGACTTTCCTCACATAGATGAGAAGGCCATAAGAAGTTGTGACATATTTCAAAAATGTTATGAAAGTTTTTTATGTTGAATTATTACAAGATAATAATAAGTTGTAGCAAGTTCACAATGCCATAGGAGAATATTATGACACAATTGAACAATCCTTTTGATCGATCTTATATACATGCTATAAAAAAAAAAAATAACAGGTAACCTTTGACAAGCATATGATACCATCGTGACATGGCCATACTAGGTATTATAGTCAGTGTAACACCCCCTCATCCCAGCGAGGTTAAATATGTAATGTGAGAGGTCACTATAAGGGATTCAATCTCCTTAGTAACCTTAAGGAAGTGGAGTCGACAAAAAAAATCAAACTAACCCATCCACATCAGCAAAAACAGCCCCATGAGACTTGTCAACCACTCAGACGTCCTGTCCTTGGGTCCGAATAATGTTTTTAGCCTCTTATCCCAATGTTTCTCTCATGCTATAGGCAAGAAAATGACCAACAACTCAAAGTCACTCTCATAGGCCTCTCTTCAAGTGACTGTGGACTTTTCTTAGAAAACTTCTGTCAATGATCCCAAGATTTGAGCCATTTCTCTAGCCCATAATGTTGGCCTCTACCCAGAACTTGTTACAACCTTCATAATCATTCAAAGACATAATAAAAATGTTGATAAATAAAAAATCAACCTTAGGATTAGGCGAGAGGAACCCCAACTGGCACTCACATTCTGTCAAACACTTGGCATCAATCCAACCTATAGTTCTAAGATACAATAAAGATAATAAATTTCTGAAAGAACTTATGCTACATAACGAGAAGGATCACCTCCTTCTACATTGATCTATTATATCATCAATTAGGTATTGCATACATCTGTTTAAAAATTATATATAGGAGTCTAAGAGGTCATAATATAATCAAAGCCGACATAACAATAATATTGTAAGGGCACAATAATAACAATAATGGGCTTCTATGGGCCACAATAGTAACTACGAAGACTGCGGTTTTCTCGCAGATCTCTGCGGTTTCTTCGGTTCTCTGCGGTTCTCGCAGTTTTCCTTGCAGTTTTCTTCTGGGTTTTCAAGCGTAACTCATATGAGATCTCGCAGGCGGTTCCAAATATTTTTACAGATCTCTTCTGGGTTTCAAGCATACCTCATATGAGATCTCGCAGGCGGCTCTCGCAATTTTCTTCGGTTCTCGCAGTTTTCTCTGCAGTTTTCTTCTCTGTGGTTCTTGCAATTCTCACAGACCTCTTCTAGGTTTTTAAGTAGATTTTCTTTCGCAGATCTCTCTTTTGGGTTTTCAAGTAGATTTTTTTTCACAGATCTTGCAGATCTCGCAGTTTTCTCGCAGATCTCGCAGTCTTCTTGAGTGAGACGTTCGTATCTCTTCAGATCTGCAGTTTGGCTTTCGATCTGGTGCAGATCTGTGTAAACTATGGCTCCGAGCTTCGCAAAAATAACTGGTAGCTCATCCGCCTCTAGAGGGCAATCTCTTGCCCATATCGTGAGTGAAGCTCCAGCTCCCACTATCCAAGTGGTCCAGGACTCACTCGATGAAGCTTTGAAGTTCTCCGAAAGTGCCCTAATTTGCCAGTTCAATGGTTTTTGGCCGCGACTGATAGCATTCCACAATTGGATCTCGGAGGTATGGAAGCCTATCATTTCTGATGAAATTAATATCTACCCCTATGCTATAGGTTTCTTTATAGTAGATTTTGAAAATCCTGAAAGCAGACAATGTATTCTAGATTCCGGCCCTTGGTTTTGGGAAAAATCAGGACTATTCATGAAGCCATGGAACCCATCATTCGATCCCTCTACAGCAGTGATAATCTCAGCACCAGTTTGGGTGAGATTGCCAAGCCTACCCCTGCATCTCTGGAATCTCTCCTTGCTAAAAGCCATCAGAAATGCAATTGGGAAAGTTTACTGCAGGTGCCCAGAAACAGAGGAATATGCCAGAACCACCTATGCACGCATCTGTGTGGAAATGGATTTCAGTGCCGGATTCCCAGTTGAAATAAACCTAACAAGTAAAGACTATGTGTGGAACCAGAAGCTTGATTATGAAAGTGTCCTCTTCAGATGTCGATCGTGCTTTGAGACGGGGCATCTAGCCAAAAATTGCCCAAAAGCCTCTGAGAAAAATTTTGCTAGAAAAAACCACCACAGATCTACATGGTGGGAAGGAGCACAAAAATAACACTACACTGTCATCAAAGAAGATTATTCTAGAGAAAACTCTGAGTCACAAGAAATCAAGGAAGAAGGAAACAACTCTCAAAGAAAGCAAGGAGAAAGCCTGCCCCAACAAATCAACAGTTATGAGGATTTGAATACCGCAGAAAATACATCTTCATTTAACAGCAAAGCAGATCTCCTAAACCAAACTTCTCCGACTATAGATAGCGAAGCTAAGACACCAATGTCCCAAGAACCAGAAGAGATGAAGGAGATGCAAGATAA
>APFE030320305.1:0-34095 GCA_000404065.3 Pinus taeda
ATTATAATTATGAAATTTGAATTTACAGCGAATTTCAAATTTCAATTTCAATTTGCTTTTTTCAATCTCTTTATTAAAGTCAAATGTACTTCCATGAAACATCCCGTCATGACTTAGTATTTAGACTATAAATCAATTATTTAAATTGAGTAAAAATAGACTAGATGATATTTTTTTGGTTGAGTAATAGCTACAACAAATTTAAGAGGATGGGTTAGAGATTTTAAGATTTTAGACTATTGCAATAGAATAGAATAGAATAAAATAGAATAAAATCAAATTAAGATTATTACACATCTGAATTTTGAATTTTGTGTTCTTGTAAAGTTTATAGATAAAAATCAAAATAATAAAAAAATAATTTAAAATATTATAAATTTTTTATTAATTTATTAATTAATTAATTATTATTATATTATTTTTTTTTATAAAATATAAATCAAGATTATTAAATTATAATTTTTATTAATAAAATTTATTGATAAATTAATTTTAAAAATGTAATGAATTCTTCTATTCATTAATTATATGTTTTTCTTAGCAACATTTAATTTTAATCTTATATATAAATATATGTTTTTCTTAGCAACATCTAATTTTAATCTTATACATAAAAATAAATATTAGCCATAGTGAATCATATATATAACAAAATTTTATTTTTTATATGAATCTAGGATTTTATGGGAGGAAAATTGTCTATAACTTTAAAATTTGTTCATAAAATATTAAAAATTTCATAAAGATATAAATAAAGTTGAGATTGATATGGGTGTTCTTAAAGGAGTACGAGGTTTGAATCACGGTTGGAAGTGGGAGAGCCGAAGCGATCAGGGTTTCTGAAAATAGCAGAGTACGTCTCTTATGGTGGGCGGCAAAGTAGGGAGCTCGGCTCCCTCCTACAAAGAAGTTGTGGCTAGCAGAAGTAAATCACCAACAGGGAACAACGAGGATTGCACTAATGAAAGGATCAAGGAGAATGAAAAGGAAACAGGGGGGACTAGAACCAAGGAAAATAGTAGCGCAACAGACAAAGAGGAAGAAGACAAAAGTCAGGGTTCAAGAGAAAAAAAAAACAAAAAAACAAAAAGGACCTTGCAAACCAAAAGCAGAAATTACTCCGAGAGTAATATTAAATGATCCTGCTTTGCAAGCGCACAGGGAACACATAGGGACCTATGCCATTATATGTAAATTCATGGGACTATGGCCCACTGAAAAAGCTTTACAAACGTGGATTAAGTATCACTGGAAACCCAAAGGAAGCATTGACCTACATCTTGGGTCAAAGGGATTCTTCATAGTGGTGTTCTCAAACATTGAAGATAAAGACAGAATATTCGAAGGAGGACCCTACTTTTTTGCAGCAACCGGTCTCTATATGAGGCCTTGGAGGATGAACTTTGTACCAGAGAAGGAAACGTTCTCTTCGGTACCAGTTTGGGCAAGGCTCTACTCTCTACCTCTTGATTATTGGCAAACTGAATCGCTAACTGCCATTGGAAATAAACTAGGACGTTTTGTCAAAGCTTCTGAAGCCACAAGAAGAGGACAATATACTTCCTTTGCTAGGATATGTGTAGAAATGGATCTGTCAGGTGTGCTTCCGGATGAAGTCATTCTAGAAGTTTTTGATGAGGAATGGGTGCAGACAGTGGACTACGAGCATATCCCTTTCAGATGTTGTAGATGCCACGAACATGGACATCTGTCCAGAGACTGCCCTCTTAATAAAGCAGACAATAAAGATAAACTCCATACAACGAAGGACTCAGATAACTTTCAGAAAGTGGCAAGCAAAGGAAAAGGGGGAAAAAAGGGGCTAAAACAACAACATAACGAGGGGGCTGAAGATTAATCAGAACAAGTTTCATGTGCTGGAAGAGAAGGAAGAAACCACAAGAGAAAACCAATATCAGGAGAAAGGTACTAATGAAAAAGACAAAGAAGAGGACAAGATACACTCTCTAGATATTGATTCTCTAAAAGAAACGATGATAAGTGAAACATAAATGGAGATGGACCAGGAAATGACCCAAAGTGAAACAGATCTGGAAGATCATGAACTAAAAGAAATTCTCGACAAAGAAAACCTGGACCTGGAAGGATTCTTGATGCAAGGAACCAAAGGAGGAATAGATTCACTGCCTCAAGAAGAATGCAACAGAATACAACAACTGTTTTTAAGGAAAACTCAGGAAAAAGAACCGAGAAAAGGTAAAAACATTCACAAATAGGAGCACAGAGGGGCGAAAACAATGAAATCAACTCCCTGATTAGCTACTAGAAATCCAGAAAAGAAGAGAGGTAGGAAAAAACAAAATGAGCTCTTGATGGAGTGTGGAAAGCTAATGATAGATTCTGGTAAGATGAAAGACCTAACTAGTTACTCCTTTACAGATCTTTAATCATGAAGTTCATATCTTGGAATATCACAGATCTAGGTAGTAAAAGGAAACAAAGAATGATAAGTAACAGAATGAAAATAACAACACCAGACATAATATTCATTCAAGAAACAAAATGCTCCATTTAGAAACTAAAACAAATACATAGCAAATGGCTTAACAGATTTGAGTTTCTAGAAGTTAACGCAGAGAACATAGCTGGGGGCATTCTCACTCTATGGGATCCCCAAAAAGTCAGCATAACAGATGCGGAGGCATCGAGAAATTATTTATCAGTCATCATTCAACCAGTGAGGGTGTCGGACTCCTTCCTGGTTACAAATGTTTATGGTCCACAACGAATAGATGAGAAACTCAACTTTCTTGAATCCTTGGTAAATCTCAGAAGTAGACATGCAGAAATGCCTTGGGTCTTGGGAGGAGATTTTAAGATGATTAAATCTCTTTTGGAAAAAAAAGGAGGTACCAAATTCCTAAGTAAAGATTCAATAGCGTTCCAGTCCTTCACCAATGACATGAATCTAGTTGACTCTGAAATGCACAATAGCCTGTTTACTTGGAATAACAAAAGAGGAGGTGAAGCCCAGGTCGCCTCCAAGTTAGACAAATTTTTTATCTCAAAGGAGATGATGCTCACAAATAAAGAAATAACTGCCAGAGTTCTCCCCTTTGGAGGCTCTGATCACTGGCCGATTCAACTAGAAATCAAAGGGATTGATTCACCCAGAAATAGACCCTTCAGATTTGAGAATATATGGCTTTCCCACCTAGATTTCATTAGCAACATTGAAAAATGGTGGTCCAAAGATCTGCAGATCCAGGGCACTAGAATGTTCCTCCTGCTAAAAATATTGAAGCACATTAAACTCCGACTCAAAGAATGGAACATGAAGGATTTTGGCAACATTTTCGTAGATAAAAATTCAGTGGAAATCAAACTGCAGGAACTAAACCAATCATTACATAAGGTTTTGATAAAGTCAAGACTGAACAAGTTGATAAATACAATCAAGAATGGGAGAATTTATGCAAACAAAAGGAAATCTTCTGGAGACAAAAGTCTAGAATTCAATGGCTCAAAGAAGGGGAACGAAATACCAAATTTCTCCACAGATCCACTATGGCCAATAGAGCGCACAATAGAGTCTCTTCGTTATTGAATGAGAATGGGGAGCTCTAGACCACCCATAAGAATATTGAAGTTGTGCTATTTCATCATTTCAAAGGCATCACAAAGGAAAGTAATCTAGACAGAGAACAAAGCATCAAGGAAATCACAAAAAATATCCCTCAGATGGTGTCTAGAGAGGATAATTTTCACCTGAATAAACCAGTTACCGAAGAAGAAATTAGTGAGGTCATTAATGACATGCAGAATGGAAAAGCTCCAGTTCCAGATGGCTTTAATATAGATTTTTTCAAGGCCTGTTGAAATGTTGTCAAATAGGATATTCTGAATGTTGTAGAGGACTCCAGAATAAGCAGGACCATTCTGAAAGCCCTCAACACATCCTTCATCTCCCTGATCACCAAACAGGAGTCAGCCTTGACTCCAGATAAGTTCAGACCCATTGCCTTATGCAATGTGGTGTATAAAATCATATCCAAGATTTTGGCCAACAGGTTCAAACCTCTTCTTCCTTCTTTAATTTCAGGGGAACAGTCAGGTTATCTGGAAGGAAGACAAATCCTAAACAACATCATTCAGGCCCATGAGGTTGTTCATTCGCTTACCAGTAAAAGGCAGGCCGGAATGATCAGGCAATTAGATATTGCTAAAGCTTATGACAAGGTGAACTGGATGTACATCAAAAAGGTCCTTATTGCTTTTGGGTTTGATCACAACTGGGTCAGATGGGTTATGGCTCTGGTTACTTCTTCCAGCTTTTCTATTTTGGTGAATGGATCGCCCTCAGAGATCGTTACTCCTTCCAGAGGACTCAAGCAAGGAGACCGACTCTCTCCTTTTCAGTTTATCCTCATGATGGAAGGATTGGGCAGATCCATTAAACATGCTAAAATATCAGGAATGATCAAGGGACTGCAATTAATAGAGAATGGTCAAGCAATGACTCACCAACAATTTGTGGATGACACCATGTTGCAGGGGATCCCCACAGTCAAAGAAGCTTCAGTGTACAAACGAATCCTAAATGACTTTACCTTGGCTACATGTATGGAAGTCAATCTCTCCAAATCAAAGTTTTTTTTCTTTAATACTAACATTACAATTCATAGGACTATCTCCAGAATTTTTGGCTTTCAAAGGGATTCCCTCCCCTCAAAGTATTTGGGAATTCCCCTTACGGCTAAACCATTGCACAAAAGCATTTGGCAACCGGTGCTCAACAAGATGCAAGACAAAGTCAACAAATGGACTTTTAGATCTTTGAACCTTGCTGGCAGGTTGATTTTGACAAAGGTCGTTTTGCAATCTATCCCAGTTTTCTTTTTATCTGCCCTTCCAGCTCCCAAAGGGGTCTTACAGCAATTTAGGAATATCCAGAGAGATTTCCTTTGGGGCAAGGAGGAAACAAGGAAGAAATAGACCCTTACTTCTTGGGACAAAATCTGTAAACCCAAAAGTCACGAAGGTATAGGCTTAGATGATCAGGAGATTCTAAGTAAAGTTTTAGGTGCTAAGCTCTGGTGGAGGTGGGTTAAAGAACCAGAAGCTCAATGGGTGAAAACCTGGAAAGAGAAATATGCTAAATCCTGGCATACAAATGATCTTATAAGAATTTCGGGAAACATAAAAGGCTCTTATATCTGGAACCAAGCCTGGGCTAACAGAAGCCTAGTTCAAAACAACAGCTTCTAGGAAATCAGAGAGGGAGATCTTGCTCTCTTCTGGGAAGACAAATGGCAACAAGAAATATTGCTAATAAGAGAGGACTTTATAAGCCTCAAGCAAGAAATAGAGTCCCAAGGTTTAATAAAAGTTAAAGATTTCTGGAATCTTCCTCACGACTCGGGAAAGTGGAGAAAGTGGAAAGATATAGAATGTAGAGAGGACAATCCCAACAAAACAAAAGTAGAGGAACTCATGAATATATTGAAGCAAAGGAAGATCTTGGTAATAGATGGGAAGGATCAATTAAGATGGGGTCTCAATAAAGAAGGTTCCCTCAACATTAAGGAAGCAAAAAGACTACTCCTGAACCTTGATCCCTATATCCCGGCGAAATCCTGGCAACAACTTTGGAGTCACCAAGGTTGGATGAAGATCAAGCTCTTTATGTGGTTAGTTTTTGACAAGAAAATATTAACTTGGGACAATATGAGGAAGAGGGGGGTTTTTGGACCTTCTAAATGTCAATTATGTGAAGCTCAAGAGGAGACAATGGAACATATTCTCAACAATTGCACCTATACCACCTGGCTGCGGGATTCCTTTTACACCATTTTCTAATAGACAGATAGAGATAAGGGTTGCATCATTAATACCCTGAATAAGTGGAGGAAAAATTATTCGGAGTATGAGATCCTTAATCTGGCCTAGACCTTTACACCAAGTTTCATTATCTGGAAAGAAAGGAATAAAAGAATTTTCAAAGATGAAAAAACTACTCCTCTTCGCCTGATGGATCTGATTTTAAAACAGATGAAGGAGACAATGTCCACCACTATGAGCACTTATCCTAAGAACCCTCCCACTCCAAGTGATTTGAAATCTCTCAGGCATTTGGGCATGCAGGAGATCATTTACAATGGTCTTGACAGAAAGGAAAGAGATTTAGACATGGAAAAGGAGATCTGGCAACCTCCATCGAAAGGTTATCTGAAATGCAATATTGATGGTGCTTCAAAAAGCAACCCTGGTAGAGCAGGTTATGGAGGGGTGTTAAGAGAGGAAGAAGGAAATATAATCTTTACTTTCCACTGCCATTTAGGCAGAGCCACTAATAACATGGTTGAATTAATGGCCTGGGAGCAATGTCTAGAGCTTCTTATGCAAAATCACAGCTCAAATGTCATTATCGAAGCTGACTCAGAGATCTCTATCAAGGCGATGAACGGAATCAGTTATGGAAAAGCGCCAAAAAAGGTCTCAAAACACTGGAGACTATTACAAGTGTACCAAAGAATTCAAAAATATCTCCTGAGTCTTAGAACTGTTAGCTTCAATCATGTTCATCGGAAAGCCAATAAACTAGCGGATTTACTGGCCAACCAAGGAGTGATCAATTCAGAAAGCAGGATTGAAATGAAGTGGATGGAGGCACCGCAGAGAATATTAAAGGCTCTCTGCAATGAACAGGCGATAGAGGACAGATAAATTTTTAGCTATTGGGCAAGTAGGGAAGGCACAGAATGAAGCACAGTATGCAGATTCAAACACAGTTCCGTGATTGGTACCTTAAAGAAGGTAAAACTCTGATTGGTTACATTAGCCTCTGGGGTAAGATAACCAGTCTTGTTTTCCTGTATATTGCTATACAAGGTTTTTATGTTCAGTCAACGACCGCGTCAGTCAAAAGTCCCGAAGTAAGATATCGGGGGAAGAACGGGTGGATCCTCCCGGCGACGGAATTTCACATGTTTCTCTATTTCAGGCTAGTGATCCAGGCTTTAAAGCGGTTTCCAAGCGATCACAGTGATTTTAAATGGTAAGTGGTTTTGGTGCTTTGAGATCGATTCCACTAGGCTCTTGACACGTAGCAAGGGCAAGATACGTTTTACCACCCTCCATCGTGCCGTAAAGCTCGAGCATCTTCACTTTCTGATATTTCTCTGTGCCGTTCGTTTGCGTAGCTGGATTCAATGGTCCGATTTAGTTGTGCAATTTTGTGGGGCCACTTGTAGGTTCAAACTTTGTAAGTCTATGTTGAAGATACAGTGGAGTTCGACGGGGAGTTTTCGGTTAACCGAGAGCACCATTTTTTAGAATAGATGATCCTTTAGTTAGTTTGGATGGTTATATTCATGGCCGAATAGCCTGGATATCTCCAGAGTCCATGATCTAGTATGAAGGATTGTATATATTGTAATACTTCTCTTGGTGATCAACTCGTGGAGAGCTTTCTGACGACATACATTTTATCTCAATCTGAGTCATTGATAAAAAGTTATGCTCATTAGAAGTTTGACCTATTCAAAGAAGTCATGTCATATCAAGGGTGCCACATGGCACCCACATGGCCTTCGCCAAGCCACAATGGCACAACCACATCTTCCATGAGTCATCCATAGGCACTTATGCTGCTGGGTCAGATCCACGTCACATTGGAGTGGTTGCTTCCAAATGTACTCGTCGCCTAACTCCTTAACCACACTGTTGGTAACATGGTGCCTCCCCATGGTGGTTTCATACTTGGGAAGGGGGGGCAGAATTAATCTCCAACATTGATTAAAGTTGGGTGGATTTGCACCAATCCCATCTGCAACCCCAACCTTTTCAATAAACATCGACCATGAGGGAGGGCTTGTGATTGCTCTCGACCGTCGATTCAATGCTTGACAATTGTCTACAAGGTATAACAAGCGCCCAGGGACTCAAAAATGAGTGGTGGTCAATGGTAGGGTTCCATGCTAGAACAACGGTCAGATTTGTTGCTCTATCTTTGGCATGCTCGTGATCATGGTTTCATAAGATGCCACAAAACTCGATGGTGGGAAATGACATGGTTCCATGCTAGAACCATGCTTGGATTGACTAGCATCATCATCGACATCACCCACATTCAACATCAATCAAAGTAAGAATCACAATGATAGTGGTATCCCACTGGCAGGGTTCCATAGTGGGAACCGTGGTTGGATCGACCCAACCTTCCATCTACCATTCCATTTATAAATTAACCAACACATGAAGCTGGATGATGGTAACGGTCTCTGGGTGGATAGAGTTCCACAGTCGGAACCATGGATGGATCATCCAAGTCCTTTTCGCCTGCCCATCAACAAGATCGTGAAGCACTAAGGATCTCGACAATGCCAGTGGTATGACCTCATGGTTCTACAAGCCAGAACCTTGGCCAAATCGACTAACTCTTCATTAGCTTTCTTGGTACATGGTTTGATAAAGTGCCAAGGGTCTTGGTAGTGGCAATGGCCTGACAATGACATCCCACTATTGCAACCATGGTCAAATTAGCTTGCTCTTTGTCGGTTTCCCAGTTATGGTTTAAAAAAGCATCAAGGGTCTTGATAATGGAGGTGGCTTGATGACAGGGTTCCACTACTGGAATCATAGTCAAATTTCCCTACTCTTTATCGCTCACTTGTTACAAAGCATTAAGGCACAAGGTGTTGGCAGTGAGCAGTGGCCAATCTCCCCATCACAATGCTCTATGGCATACTAAATTCCTTACCTGGCAATAGAGATCATTATTGCCAAGCCAAGATGCAATTATAGGAAAAGATGAAGGGAAATGGTTCTTGATTTATCCTTTGTCAATTTGATCTGAGAGGTCACGTTTAGCTTTACAACTCTATTACAGATTGGTTAAACATAATATGGGATTTTAATCGACCCATTAAGTAATAGGGGACACACCAAGTTACCCAACTTCTCTAGGAGAACTATAGTTATTGTTCCATTAAACAGGTTGAGATATGACTCATAGCCATTACTACATTGGAGGAAACATTGCACATAGTCTGATACGTTCACGATAATCACAACCTATATCAGCATTATCTAATCTATTATTAATTTCCTTGGCAAATTGAACAACATAAAGAGTATGAGCATAATGAAGGTATGTACCAATTCAGAAGTTAATAGCTTTCATGATTATCCATGAGCCCATTCCAAACATGTGCATTCATAAAACATTACAATTTATAACTCAACACAAAGTTTCATTAAAATTATCTGATTATGATAAGATGGTGAGCAACTAAAGGAGGGACTTCCACTCCACTCAACCATAGGCCAACTACACAACAATTTTCTTGCATTTGACCACCCTCGAGCCACATCGAAAGTCTAAGGGAATGTTTCCTCGAGAATTTCACACCAAATCTTGGTAGACACCCACAAGATGGAGTCCATTGTCTTAGTGGTTTAACAACTAACCTTTGGCAATAAGCACCATAGTGACTGACTTACTTCTATGAGTTCAATAACAGGGATTCACCCAAGGTCAAAATGGGATATTGCTCAGTCTAGGAGATTGGGTACACTGCTCAAGCAGTTTAAGAATTGTCTTTTCATAGTAAGCATTGTAGGGCTTTGTAGTAGGTGGTTTAACAACTTTCCAACAAGCACCATAGTGGCTTGGGTTGCCCTGTCTAAGTGGTTTAACATCTATCGAACAAGCACCACAGTGATTTGGTCATCCACTGAACCTCCCATCACTACAAGTAAAAGTCCCTCTAGCGGAGGTTTTTGCGGAAGCCACTAAAAATAGTCCAAAAAATTGTTTGTAGCAGAGGTCACTATTCGAGTTGGGTGAGAGGATGTTTTAGCAAATGTTTTTTAACGATGCGTCTATAATATCCAAATCTACTAGTGTGCTACCTAATTATATGCACCGGTGCTTAATAGCATATGGTGCACTGTGGTAGAGCTATTTTTTATTAAAATCAATAAATAAATAATGGTTTGCTAAGTACATAATGTGCACTGGTGCATATACTACTCGATAGCACTGAAAAAGGGTTAAAAAAAAAAAAATCAGTGGTAAAATTCATTTTGCCCAGTTTGGTGTTATACCTTCATGACGCCTTGATACTAAACTCGTATATGAACACCCTGGTGCATAAACAATATGGTGCACCATTGTGGGGTTTTTAATTTAAAAATAGTGGTGCGCTTCTTATATTATACGCATCGATGTCGTTAATTGAACTGAAGGACCCGATGTTTAATAAAAAATGGTGCATCGTTGCAGGGTTATTTTTTATACAAATAAAAAAAATAGTGCACTACGCATATAGGGTGTACCAGTGCATATATTGTTCGATAGCACCGGACAAGGGTTAAAATTAAAAAAAAAAAAATGTCGATCGTAAAATTTATTTTCACCCTTTCGGTGCTTTACTCACATAAAGCACCAGTACTTTCCCTTTTTATTAAAGCCCCGATGTGTAAACACATGATGCACCATCACAAGGTTTTTAATTTTTAAAAACATTGGTGCACTACTCATATAATAAGCGCCAGTGTCACGAGTAGAATTGTACGTCCTCATGCTTAATAGACAATGATGCACCATTAAAGGGTTATTTCTTTTAAATAAAAAACAATGGTGCACTAAGTAACTCTAAAGCAACAGTGTGTATACTACTTGATAACACCGAACTAGTGTTAAATTTAAAAAATGTCGGTCGTCGAATTCATTTTCACCATTCTGGTGTTGTACTCCCACGAAGCCTCAGTGTTATGACCTTTTACCGAACACCTTGGTGTGTATACAACATGGTTCACTGTTACAAGGTTTTTAATTTAAATATAGCAGTACGCTAGGTGAAACCGAAGCACTGGTGTGTATACTACTCAATAGCACCAGACAAAGGTTAAATTTAAAAAATGTCAGTTGTAAAATTCATTATCACCATTTCAACGTTATTCTCCCATGAAGCACCAATGCTATTACTATTTTGAAATGTCTCGATGTGTACATAACATGGTGCACCACGATAGGCTTTTTAATTTAAAAAATTACGGTGCACTTCATAAATAATTTGCACCAATTTGTTGGGTTCGAACACATCGAAACATGGTAAAAAAACACAAAAAACAAACAAACAAACAAGCAAACAAACAAACAAACAAACTTATTAGCCATAAAATTCATTTTTTCCATTTGTAGTGTTGTAGAGATCTTAAGCATTGGTGTTGCTTTTGCCTCTGTGAAGCACCCTATCATCGACGCTTCCCTTGCTTTTCATCCTTCCATCCGTTGCTCATTGTGTTCCTTCTGAATTTTGTCAAACGGTGGTCAAATTTGTTTTTTTCGTTTACGTGGCATCCAAGCAAATGTCTAGGCAATGTCTATGTTTCTCGCCAACTTAATTTTTTAGTGGAGTAGAGTTGAAAATTAGGTGAAAAAATGCATTTTTTATTTTTATTTTTTTCCTACATGGTGTGTTTGAGAGCTTCGGCTCACACCGCAAATCGGTGCATAACATTAACACACCGCAATTTTCAATATTATTTGGTGTGTTTGGTAAATGGAAACGCATCAGGTCGTGAATTTCCATGACACACCACTTTAAAAATTATAACTTTTACGACGGTGCATCCGATAAAAGTGAATTCTTGGTGCATTTATTTTTACCAAACGGATCGCATAATATTAAAAAATTATAGCTCGGTGCATTTAGTAAGCTGAACGTTCTCGTGTGGTGCGTCGACGTAAAATTAATGCACCGATGCAAACTATTATGTCGATGCATCGTATTAAAAAATAAAAATATCTAGTTTTATTATATGTATGTGAACTGAAAGTGGTGCGTCAAGTTGATGTACGCACTGTTTTCAACATTCCTTTTTTTGGCACACCGTGTATGTTACGTTCCTATTTTTTTGGTGTGTCGAGGTTGATTTATTTTTAATTGAAAGATATATGTCCATATTATAAACACCTTTTTCATTTAATAAAAAAAATATGTTCTATGTACGAGGCTGATGTATTTTCTATGTCAATCATGCAGAGCCGTCAACTGAGACAAGAGCAACAACAATAGGAGCAAGGGGTCAACCAGTACAATATGGTACGAGGCTGAGAAGTGAGGGAGAGAGTGAGGGATTTGTACCCTCACCTAATTACCACAGCGACCCAAGGCCTCTTGAGGAATGTAGACCTCCTTAAGTACTATGAGGAGGTTATATCCTTGAAGGGGCACTCCGGTTTGTTGGCATAGTTGATCCGTTGGTGGGATGTCCACCGACAGGCTTTCTGTGTCGATCCCGGCATGTGGTACAAGCCTACTAAGGAGGACATTTATTTTATCACCGGCCTATCCAGGAGGGGAGGATTTTCCCCAATTCCCTGATGTCCCCCATGGTGTTGCAACTTAGATTCAACTTATCTACTCTCAGAGATATGTTGGGGATCACGTAGTTTCCCCAGCAGATTTTAAGGTGTCTGGTGGACAACTACATATCACTTCTTTTGGTGTAGAGTAGGTTAGGTGCCTTTCACTATTAGTGAGTACCATTGCACACTCTACTAGTGATGGGAAATGCATTAGTTGCCCTCTTTTGTTTATGTTGATTCTTTGGTGCAGAGGCCACGATGTATCATATGGTCTGCCATTTTTTTGCGATTGTTTTGTATAGATTTAGATAGATGTCGTGCTATAATACATGGGAGTTAAAACTTCCCTTTTGATTCAAAGTTGTTTTGTTTATTTTTTGAGAGGTTACCGAAGACAAGTCCTACTTTTGACAGTCACCCTCCTAGGTCGATCACTCAGGTACGGATGCACATGTGGGGCGAGATGATGGCCAAGAGCGGCCAACCAGAGTATTCAACTAGGATTTTCATTGTCGCATTGTAGCTACTGGCCGGTGAGGCCGACCACATGTTCATCATGGTGTCGTGTCCTTACGCGGCGATGGATTGGTAACAATGTCCCAACATCCTCTTCACACATGATGAACCAGCAGATGGGAGAGGTAATATTAGTGTTTTTTTTTTTAAATTAATATAGTTTCATTTTATTGTCTTAATTAATTAGAATAAAATTTATTCTAACACATTATCTAACTTGTTTTATTAAATTGTTTAATGAATTTGTCTTATTATTGTTGTGTACTATATATTTTATAGATATTTGCAAATTCGTTGTGGACAGATGCAGATGCGGAAATGGTCGAGGTAGTGGAGGGTAAGGGATGTCCTGGGATGCAAATAAATGCAGGCATGCGGCCCGTACATAGGCCTGATATTAGATTGAGGATGGAGTTGGGAAACCGACACTCTAGACTTTTGGTTGAGGCAGGAGTTCGCCCTAAAATGGTTCGAGACATCAAAGAAAATCCTAGGCTCTTGGAGCCCTGGATGGACTTGTTGCACAATATGATGAGTCTTATGCGTCATATCGTTGAAGCTACCAAGTTTATATTGGCATTAAGGAGGGTTGTGTTATGAAACCAACTCACAAAAAGATAGAAAAGATAGATCAATGACTTAAAAATCAGCCCCTTCGAAGGGGCAACCTCCTTTACATTACACAAATGAAAAATTCTTAGATGATACAAATGACAAGACTTCATTTCTATATATACGAGTCTAAGGGGTCCAAATACAATCAGAGCCTACATAAAAATAATATTGTAGGGGCACAATAATAACAATAGTGGGCTTCTATGGGGCATAATAATAACAACATGGGGACTATATGGGCACAATAATACAATAAGGGGTTACACTAGCAGTATAGGGACCTAACATGCCCCTCTCATTCAAAAAGTGTTGTCCTCAATGCTTGAGTAGTTCTGGATGCTTTTGTATAAAATTCTCATCCTCCCATGTGGAATCTTCTACGGGTAAGTTCTTCCACTTGATGAGATACTATAAAGATCAATTCCGTAGATGTTGATTTCTTGTTTTTGTGACTGCTTCTAGTTCCAATATGATTTTTCCTTCCTCGCCAAGTTCTGGCAATATTGTTTGAACTGGGATCTTCTCACCTATAACCTTATTTAAGCATGAAACATGGAAAACTAGGTGCACTTGGGAAGATGTAGGAAGCTCTAATTTGTATGCCATAGTACCAATCTTTTGTAACACCTTGTACGGACCATAATACTTTGGCGATAATTTATTATCCTCTTAGCTTGCTTGAGGGACATTTGTTTGTATGGTTGTAGTCGTAGAACTACCTAGTCACCTACATCAAAACTTCTTTTCATGCGATGTTGATCTTCCTGTTGTTTCATTCTATTCCGCGCCAAAGTGAGGTTATCCTTTAAGAGTTTGAGAACTTGTTGTTGATGCTCGACGCGGTCTTCCACTGCTTGAACCTTAGAATTTTCTTTTAAAGATGATGTGATGGATGGTGGATGATATCCATAAAGTGCCATAAATGGGGTCATTTTTGCTGCAATATGGAAGGAAGTCTTATACCACCATTCAGCCAGAGGAAACACTTGGTCCATTGTGTCTGTTTATCAGATACAAAGCAACGAATATATCCTTCCAAACATTTGTTCACTATCTCAGTTTTCCCATCAGATTGAGGATGATAAGATGATCTATGAGCTAACTGAGTACCCAAATATTCCACCTCGTATACTTCAAAGAAACATTTCGAGCTTTTTGCATATAATTGTTTCTCCTTCAATAGTTTGAGTAACCTGTCGACATGTTGAACATGATCCTTCCAAGGCTTGTTGTAAATTAGTATATCATCAAAAAATACTAACACAATTTTCTAAGGAAGGGTTTGAAAATGGAATTCATCAAACCTTGAAATGTAGAAGGTGCATTGGTAAGGCCAAAATGCATGACCAAAAAGTCATAATGACCGTCATGAGTTCTAAATATTGTTTTTGGATTGTCTTCAGTCTTCATTCTGATTTGATATATCCTGAACGAAGATCCAACTTGGTGAAGTAAATTGCTACATGTAATTCATCCAATAATTCATCAATGACATGAGTGGGAAATTTATCTTTAATAGTAAGCTTGTTGAGCTCCCTATAATCCAGATACATGTGCCATGATCCATCCTTGTTGTGTACCAATACCACTGGAGTAGAGAAATAATTTTGACTAGGTTGAATTATACCAACCTCTAGCATTTCTGCAACCATACGTTCAATTTCACTATTTTTGGCATATGGATATCTGTAAGGCCTGATGTTTAGGGGAACACTTCCTGGAATCAAATGAATAGCATGATCATGATCACGAATAGGTGGAGGCCTTTGGGAGTCACAAATACCTTGGAATGATTGTCCAAAACGTTTTGGAGATCTAGTGAAATAGATGATTTCAATGTGGGAACCTCTATTGAACATAATTGTGCAATTACGCACCATTGTTCTTTCTTTAAAATCTTTGTCATGCTGTTAGAGCTGATTATCTTTCCTAGTTTCCCTTCGATACCCCTTAATTCTACTTCCTTTCCTTCTCAAAAAAATTTCAAGAAAAGTTATTGAAAATTAAAATCTATTGTACCCAAAGATTATAGCCATTGGACTCCCAGTACAACATCTGCACCACCCATTGGAATGGAAAACATTGGACTATTCAAGACATATTCTCCCATGGATAGCTTGATATTATGACACTTTCCAAAGCAATCTATGATTCCTCCATTGCAACCATTACTTGACACTCTGGTGTTGGATATAGGAAGCAATTATATTCCTTGGCTATCTTACAATGAATAAAATTACGGGTACTACCCAAATCAATCAACATTATTACCTTTTTATTCTTGATATGCCCTTTTATCTTGAGAGTTTGAGGAGTGGTAATTCCTGTCAATGCATTACAAGATATGGAAGATTCATTTCTTCTTTCTCTAAGATTAGTTCATGGTGTATATCCTCTTCTTTTGACGTTTCCTGTTCCTTTTCTTGCTCCTCTTCCCCATCTATGTAAATTAATTTCTTCTCAGCACACTTATGACCTTTAATGTATTTTCTATCACAATTGTAACATAGCCCTTTTGCTCTTTTTTCTTCCAATTGTTGTGGTGTAAACCTTCTAGGTGGTGAAAGGCTAGGAGAAACAACACTTCCATCTTTATAGTTGTGAGTGGTAGGCTTCCTTTTTGCAATAATTTTGTTTTCCATTTTTTTTGCCAACCTGAATGTCTTTTCTAATGAATCAAGTTCCCAAAGGTGAACCTCATGTTGAATGTTATCCTTTAAAGTCCCTATGAACACATCAATCCTATGGTCCTCTAGAATATCTTTTGCCCTCATATTCAATTTTTGGAAGTCCTCAATGTGCTCCATCATTGAACCCTTTTGTTTGAGATTTATTAGTTGGCTAAAAAAGGTGTTGTTTTTCTTCCATAAAAATTTCCCAAGTGACATTATTTATGAGAGAAAACCCATCGATACCATACAAACTGATTTGGTTCCAAATATAAAGTTGCAATGCGTACTTTTTATGTGTTTTGCACATTATGGAGATCAAAATATTGCTCCATCTGTAGTATCCATGTTATGGGATCCTTGCCATCAACTTCCTCATATCGATCTTTGGAACATGGTGCGTCTTCAATCCAACGTTAGAATTTATGAAATCATGATTAACATTTCTTTTGTTCTCATCATGAGCTTCCTTTACTACCCTTTCACCATTATTAAGTATTTATTATAGCAACTTTGTCAACTATGTCTTCAAATCTTCCATGTTGCCTTTAAGTTTTTCTTCTATACTATCCATTTTAGCACCCATGTCCTTTGAATTCCTTCAAACTAATTTTTCAGCCAAACTTATGCAAAACTTTAAAAAAACTACACACCTTTTTTCACTTTGTAGGAGCTCGATATTGAATTTGTTGTATCTCTATAATTTCGGATCTCCAAGGTCTGAAACTTTTTCTTGCGGTAGCCCTCTGATTCCTCTTTCCAACCCTGCAAGTCTGACCAAGATTGGATTCTCCAAGGAAGAGTTATGCTAAATCTCCCATGATGACCTGATTATAAACTAGTTCAGTAGCGTGAACTTGTACGAAGTGCCACATGTCATTTTTTTCGACCTTAGGACCTGAAACCGATACACAAAAAATTACAGGCCGTCCTCTTTCTGTAACTTTTTAATAAATTTCAATCTGATGCTCAGAGAGAGTTATGACGATTTTCCCTAGTTCACCAATTTGGTATGTAATTCGGGAGCCTGCAAAAACCCTAATTTCTTGGACCATATCTTATAAAATATAGCAAAACAAGATCTGAAATTCGGGCCCAAGCTTCATCAAGCTTTTGGCTCAAATGGGTTTTAATTTCAGTCTGAACCTTCGTAGAAAAAAAAATTATAGTGAAATGCCACGATGACATGTTTGCGATGGAATTCTTTAGCTTGCAAAAACCCTAACTTCCTCAGATCATATCTTCGAAAATATAGTGAGACAAGATCTAAAATTTCAACCCAAGGTTCATAACGATTTCGGCTCAAATGGGTTATTTTAGCTTTTACAACTTCGTAGAGAAAATTGTATATCAAAAATGTTACGATGACTTGTTTGGAGCAGCAAAACCCTAGAATCCAAAGCTCTGATACCAAATGTTATGAAACCAACTCACAAAATATAGAAAAGATAGATCAACGACTTAAAATCAGAGTCTTTGACGGGGAAACCTAATTTACATTACACAAATGAATAATTCTTGGATGATACAAATGACAAGACCTCCTTTCTATATATAGGAGTCTAAGGGGTCCCAATACAATCAGAGCCTACATAACAATAATATTGTATGGGCACAATGATAACACTAGTGGGCTTCTATGGGGCATAATAATAACAACATGGGGACTATATGGGAACAATAATACAATAAAGGGTTTGCAATAATAACAATAAGGGGTTACAGTAATAGTATAGGGACCTAACAAGTTGGCCATGCAACATATACACAATCTTCATCCAATACTACCCCATCAGATGATGATCAAGGTGGTGATCCTTCTGGTAGTACTCCACCTCCTCGGGATGGCCATGCAACAAATGCACAATCTTCACCCATACGTACTACCCCGTCATATGATGATAAGGATGGTGATCCTTCGAGTAATACTCAACCTCCTCCTCATTCACCTCATGACCCACTGCCTCATGTTTCTCCTCAGAGAGCAGACCAACCACCTCATGCTCTACCTCATTCTTCAACTCTTGAGGTATTCGACCATCCATCGTCTTCTGCTACAGACCGGACCACCATTAGTACTATTGTATTAGATATTTGACTTATATATATATATAATTTCTTTTTTTCTTGTTGATGTACTTAATTTATATGTTGGTGTCGATGTCAAATTGTTTTTTCTTTTGACAGAAACGGTTATAGAGTGATTATATCCCTCTTGGCCTGAATGCTGAAAGTCTGTTTACAATGAGGATGTCTAAATCTTGGTGTATCTCACTGGTGGAAGTGAGAATGATGTTGTAACTTGAGGTCTTCTTCCTAGCTTGGGTTTCTATTGAATCTATATCCAAAATTTTTCCCCACTTGGAAATATAGACAAATTTTTTTAAGATCAAGCGGTAGAACATGGCGGTGCGCAGCTTATGGGATGGGTTCCCATGATTCTTCTCCGTCTTTCAGCTTGACCCCGACAGAGAGGAGGGCTGCTTTATTTGCTTCACTGTCCACTTCTTTATTGTGAGTTCTCAGCACATGATAGTAATTCAACTTCTGAAAAGCGTTTTCTAGGCCCTTAATTCTAAAAATCAGCCTAGCTAGATTAAGGTCAACAGTAGGGGAATTAGAGACCATTACATTTATAATGATCTCGGAGTCTCTTATAACTGTTGCTTCCTTTATGTTTAGCTCCTTTAGAGTCTTAAGGCCTTGCAAGAGAGCCAAAGCCTCAGCTTGAGTGCTGGTTGAGTGTCCAAGCCCCCAAGCATAGGAGTGAATTTTTTCTCCCATTGAGTTTACAACGATACCTCCAACACCTGCTCTGCCCGGCTTACCCTTAGCTGCCCCATCGAAGAAAAGAGAATGCCTTGAATGCGATTTGAGCCAGCCTTGAAAGTCTGCTTCCGGTTTCCTTATTTTCCAATATTTAAGAGGAGGGGCAATTCTGGTTGCTGGGAGAAATTGTAATTCAAGGAAAGAACCCCAAGCGATATCCTGGTGGCTGAGACTAGCATCATCTTTTATTTCAGACAGGCATTCCTTTATTTGACACTTGATCTTAACTTCAACGACCTTGTAATGTTGTCTAGAGTTTCTAAAAATTATTCTGTTGCGTTCTAGCCATATCTGCTAGCAAATAACCTTTGGTAGAATAGCCCATGCTGTTTTGATTATCAGATTTTTGGGGGGAGGACCAGGATATTTTTTTGCCCAGTTAGAGAAGAGTTCGACAATGGAGCAAGGGAGCAGGAAGATGGGATCTAGGGAGTGTATGAGGGTGAGCCAAATTTGCTTAGATTAGCTGCATTCCAAGGTTACATGAGCTGCTGTCTCGACATTATTGTTGCACAGAGTACAAATAGAGGGACCATAAAATCCTAATTTCTCCAATCTGTCATATGTAAGGATTTGGCCGTGGCGTAGAAGCCAGGCGAAAAAATCAATTTTAGGCCATGCCTGACAGCGCCAGATCCCCTGCCAGGGCACTGGATTGATGGGAACATGCGGTCTCTTGCTCAATTTGGCATAGCCTGCAAAGACTGTGTAGCCTTTGACTTTCTTCCCCCAGCCAATCGCGTCATTTTTCCTCCTGTGCATGGGCATAAGACCGTGGAGGAGATCGATCATTCTAACCCATTTGTTGGTCAAGTGTTCTGGCGTTTCCACTCGTTTCCATCCTGCCCATTCAATGTCATTCTAGAGGGAGATGTGCCACAGTGTACACAACTTCTCTCTATCCATCTAATCCCGCAGCTCTCCCGTGGGCACTCTGTCATTGATCCGATCCATAAGCATATTTTTATCCGTCCACATTCTTTTTGTTATACCGTTTCTAGGGATCTAGTGGATGTGGTCTTTGATCAGAGAAGCAGCCTTATCGTATAGTTTGAGGAACAGTGAATTAGGCAGTCGAATCACTCTGTCTAAGCAGCGGGAGCGAGGACCTCGGAAGTATTTTTTCCAGAGTGCTATTTGGGCCCAGCTAGGATTGGGGGCGATAATACTCCAGATGATCTTTGCTGCCATTGCTACATTCTACTGGCCTAAGTTTTTGAAGTTTAAACCTCCCTCCCACAAAGGCTTGGATATGGCTTTGCAACTGATGAGGGGAATTTTGCTTTTGTTCTGCTTTCCTCCCTTCCAAAAGAACCTCCGTATAAACTCTTCCATTTTTTTTAATATGATTGCTGGAGCGAGCATTCCTGCAAATTGAAATAGAGGGAGGCTAGAAAGCACTGATTTGATAAGGACAGATTTACCAGCAGAGTTGAGCCAGGTGAAGCCCCAGGCCTGGATTTTAGACTGAAATTTTTCGAGCTAAGGGAGCCAATCTTTGCTTGAGGATCTTTTGTGGACAACAGGAAGGCCCAAGTATTTGAAAGAAGTCCATGAAGAGAAGGCTGCAAATCCCAAACACCTAGAGATAGCAGAGAGAAGTCTGGGCGGGGTATTCCAGCTGAAGATGTGACACTTATTCTTGTTTACAACACTGCCTGAGCCCTTGCTGAATTCTTCCAGAACTGTTTTGAATTTGGAGGCGGAGGAGAGAGAGGCAGCACCCAAAAGCAGGGTGTCATCCGCAAATAGAGCATGATTAATGTTCTTGACCCCTCTTGCTATACACAGTCCCATAAGATCTTGGTCTTGCATTTACTGTCAAGCAGAAAGCTGAGAACAGAGGCTTGGATGACGAATAGTAGAGGGGAGAGGGGGCACCCCTGCCTAAGCCCTCTCGACGCTTTGAAGAAGTCCGTGGCTCTTCCATTTACAAGCGGAGCAATCCATGGCTTCGAGATGCATGCTCGGATCCAGTTAATGAAGTTTGTTCCGAATCCAAACCTGCTCATGACTTTTAAAAGAAAACTATGATTTACACGGTCAAAAGCATTTGCTAAATCAAGTTTAATTACCATACCTTGTTCTTTTCGTTGAAGGCTTGAGTGAATTGCCTCCTGAACTAGGGTGAAGTTGTCCACTATTTTCCTCCCTTGAATGAAGCCTCCTTGATTCTCCAGGATTATTTTGGGAAGAATGTTCTTCAGTCGATTTTCTATAACTTTTGTGATTAGCTTGTACCCAATGTTACATAAAGAAATTGGTCAGAATCTACTGAAGTTGCTGGCGCCTTTTTCCTTGGGTATGAGGGCTAAGAAGGCAGAGTTTTTATTGCCGCCTATTTTTTGAGAGTTCTGAGATTTTTGAATCATTTTGAGTAGATCCTTTTTAATAATATACCAACATGTTTGAAGGAACCTGACAGAGAATCCATCGGGCCAAGGGGCCTTGTCAGGATCCATGTCATAATTTTTGACTTCATCTTTGGTGATTTTGGCCTCCAAGGTTTCGTTCATACAAGGAGTAATTGCAGTTGGGACCAAGTCTAACAGATCTGAGGCTTATTGCTGATCCTCTTCTTCACTATATAGATTTAGGAAATGGGCGTGGGCTGCCTTCTTGATGTCTGCAAAATCCTTGTAAGTTTCGATGTCCTCCTTGATCTCGGAGATGGTATTAAAGCATTTTCTGCTCTGCGCTTGTTTATGGAAAAAAGCAGTGTTTCTGTCCCCTGATTTGAGCCAGAGGTTTCGTGATTTTAATGTCCAGTATTCCTCTTTAACAAGACAGGCCTTATGATAGCGTTGTTGCAGACGGGCCTCATGATCCAGCAGTTCCTCTGGGACTGAAGTATTCTCCATATGTAATTGATGGGTGGCAAGGACGACTTTGATATTTTTTCTTTCTATATCAGGTTTGGAGAGGTTTTTGCCCCAATTTTTTATAGCTCCTTTTACCCTTCTGAGTTTTTCTTCCCATATATAGAAGGGGGATCCTTTAACAGGTTGGCTCCAGAATTCCTTGACTAGTTGCATGAAGTCTGGCTCCTTGACCCAGAGTGGGTTGAATCTGAAGGGTATAGGACCCAGATCAAGGTGAGCTAGAAGTTCTAACTTTATGGGTTTATGATCCGAAATATTGTTGACGAGGATGTGCATTCTTGGTTCTAATCCAAGCAACAAATATGAGATTTGAATGAAAAATCTATCTAATCTAGCAGCAATATAACTAGGGCCTATTCTTTTATTGGTCCAAGAGTACTTACTGGAAGAGGGCTTGATATCCAGCAAATCCCAGTCTTGCATGAGATCCTTCGCCCATTCCCTAGCCGGATCGCGAACTGCACTACCACCCCTTTTTTCAGACGAGTTAAGGGTAAGGTTAAGGTCTCCAACAATAATAGTGTTTTCCAGATTCATTAGATCTGCTTGATGTCTTATCGAGTCCCAACATGCTTTTTTTTTCCCCCGCATTAACTGGAGAGTATACGTTGAAGATGCAGTGTATTTCTTTAGTGTCCAGATTCTGCAATTTCAGCAGCAACCAGTGGGTGTTGCTAGCCTCACTGATGACTGCAAATTTGTTGGCGTTCCAAAGAGTGCCAATCCCTCCCGAGGCTCCCCTGGCAGAGACTGCTCTTGCTTCACTTTTAAGCCAAAGTTTCTTGCTTGCTTGAATGAAAATTATGTCTTCCAGCTTGGTCATGTTTGGGGTTTCTGTTCTTATCAGGCTTCGCATGGCTTCTTCCTTGACTTTACTCCCCATACCTCTGCAGTTCCAGGAGATGATCTTCATTATTTATGTTTCTGATGGGCTCCCTTGGAGCCTTGGGGTTGGCTTTTCGGCATCCTAGGCTTTGAGACTAGCAATTTTTCCAGAGTTGGCTGGCTGCCTTGTAATTTTTCCTTGTACGTCTCCTCCTCTCTTTTTTCCTTGTCCATTTTACGGCCTCTCATGGATCTTCTTACCGAGGCTTGGGACTCTCCTATTTCTCCTTCCTCCTCTGATTCATTTGTGTTATGCTCTTCTTCATTATCTTCAGTATTCTTGCCTTTGGGGTTTCCAGCGTTTGTGCCTTTGATGGAGGCTGAAGGTGTACCTTTGCTTGAAGAGTCTAGGTTTTGATTTTCGATCTCCTCCGTGGGTGCTGTCTCCTTTTGGATCTCTGCCTCCTGGGTTTTCTCTGGTTGCGAGCTGAGGGGATCAAACCTATTTTCTGGACATGGAGAAATATGTTGAACAGAAGGCTGGTGAGGTCCTTTGCCACTAGGTCCTCCCGTCTTCTTAGATTTGGGGCGCTTGACTTGATTCCATCCATCCGCCCTGCGTAGCCTCGTTGTTGGATGGGAAGCCTCTGGCGAAGTGACCATAGACCTGACATTTCCGACATTTGAAGGGCAGTTGCTCATAGTCCAGCTTCTGCAAATGCATCCAGCTTCCTACATTTATCTTGATGGCCTCAGGAAGCCCTACCTCCAGATCTACTTCTACGCAAATCATGGCGCAGTCATATTGGTCCTTATTGTTCGCCCAGGGCATTTCCAATGTGCCGCAGAGAGTCCCAATTCCAGCAATGGACCGAGAGATTCGGGAGTCTAACCCACACCGGAACTGCGTTGGGTACATCGACTGCTGGGTCAAAATCCGGGGTCCATTTGTTGAGATACAGACCCTGAGGACCCATGAAGTAGGGGCCGTTTCGGAAGATTAGGTCTTTGCCTTCCTTTGCAGTAAATTCGAAGAGGAAGTATCCTCTCCCCAGAAAGTAAGAGGTAACGTTTTCTCTGATCAACGGCGCCCAATTTCTGGAGACCCAACTCTCCGTGGTTTTAGGGGACGACCATAGCCCAGTAAACTGACCGATGAGGGCCCGTTCGGACAGAGACAAAGCAACTTGTATCGGGGTTTTAGGACGAAGGGAGACAACAGGGATATCATCCAACTTTTTAACAAATTTCGAAGCTTCAGGGATTTTCTTCTTAGGAAGCCCTGCCAGAAGTCGGTTGAAGGCCTTCGAAGGCGAGAGAGGTGGAGGAGGAGAAGGGGACCCCTGGGGAGAGCCCAGTGTCTCCATGCTCATAAGCCCTAGAGAAGAGCCTGTCAAAATCCAGCTCAGATCTCTATGTAATAGCCCACCCACATGGAGAGAGGAGGCCTCAGGTGGATCCGCTCTCAGGGAGCAGTGTGGCTGAGAGCGGGCACGCATGCAGGAGAGAGAGCACGCAGAGAGCGGCCTCAAGTTCTGCAGCGAGGGCCGAGCGCACCTACTTCTTCTTCCCGAGATCTTTGTTTACCGAAAAAAAATTCATTGGAATTACCCGAATTAAATTATTGATTGTGTCGATGTCTATATTGTTAGGTCATGTTAGATATGTTCATTTAATGTGCTTGCAAATAAATGTGTATTGATAGCAATTATTTAACATGAGATGTATATTTAAGGATATGTGTGATGATGATGTCAGCCAATGCTCGTGTTTTGTTAGATGTGATCACAATGATGATGTCTTGTTAGATTATTAGATTTGTGTGTTGGCTAATGACATTTATATGTGCTAGAGGTGTATATAATTAGATGATGTTAGCAAGTTTGAATGTGTCTTTTGGATGATGTTAGCAAATTTGAATGTGTCTTTTGGATGATGTTTATGTTTGTTAAATGGTTATCATCGTGATGTTTATTTTTATGAAATGATATTTATTATAGATTATGTATTGGTGAACTTATATGAAATTACATGCAAAACAACCTACTTTAAATTAAAAAATGCAAAGATATTTTTATAAATTACAAAGTTTATTATGGTTGAAATTATAATTGTAAAATTAACATATATTTTTCTATTGCATAGATTGTTCATATATTCATTCTAACCAAATTCTTATTCAAACAAGGGTTATGAAAAAAATAAAACATAAAAATGAATGTTTATAAAAAAATGTCTAAAAAATAGTCACTACAAAACAAAATCAATTTTACACAATTAAATTGTACAAACCTCTAAACAAACTACCTTTCTAGTCATAGCCAAACATAGAAGTCAAAAAGTTGTGACCTATACTTATAATACAAGAGTTAGACAATATCTAATTAATATTTGCAATTAATTTTCAAAACTTATATTGCAACATATAATCATTAAATAAAAATTTCAAAATATTTATAATAAAATTAAAATATATAATTGATTGGTCTATAAAATCAACTATAATTAAAATTGACCAATGAGAATGTAGCCGCGGGTACTAACATTCCGGATCGTTAGAATATTAGATTATAAAAATAACATTACGAGGAATTTAATTTATAAAATTAAAGTTTATTTATTGATAATAATATGAATGAAGCATCATTAAACATTATTTATAATTATAATTATCATTTAAAATATATATTTTAAATTAAATATGTATTTTTTGAAATTAAAGTTTTTTTTTAAATATATATTTTTATATTAATATGTATTTTTGAATTTAAAGTTTTTTTTAAAAGAAAATATATCAATAAAACTATTTCGATAATTTATTTAAAAAATAAAAAAAATATTTTAAGTTTAATTAGAAACTCCTCATCTATTCTTAAATTTAAAAAACTTAAATTATTATTATTATTTTTTTTTTTTAAAGTTAACTTAGATTAATAACTTAAAAAAATAATAAAAATTAATTTATCACCAAAGTTAGGAGAGTTTCAAGCAATTTAAATTTAATATTTATAGCAACTTTTATCAATTTAAATCTAATATCTTACTAATTATATAGAATGTCAAGAGACGAATAAAAAACAATATAATCAGTATGAGGCATTGTTAAATGTGATTACGATGATGATGCCTTGTTAAATTATTAGATTTGTGCGCTAACTAATGACGTTTAACAAAATGTCAACCATACGAATAAAAAACGATATAATTAGCATGGGATATTGTTAGATGTGATTACGATGATGATGCCTTGTGTTATCACTTAAGAATCAATTTTTAAATTGTTCATATCAGTTTGATTGTGAAGGTTGGGTGTTAGTCCAAGTTCAGTTTTTCCATGTTCATTGTAGTGTCTAAGCCTTAGGAGTCTTGGTAGTATGGTTAAATAAAGGTCAATAGTCCGTTCTCATTCACCACTAGTCCCATAACTTACATAGATTCCTTGTATCAAACTTATTTTAAAGGTTCTTATGTGTTATGAAACGCTTTCGGTGTTTTTGTAGCGTAAACACAGTTTAGGTGTTTTCATAGCGCATAACCCAGATTTTACACTCGCTGCGCTACGAAATCAGAGATTCGTGTGGATCTGTCGCAAATCTTTCTTAGCTTTCATATCTATCAAAATCCGTTATGTTTGCATCATCTGTTGTCAGCTTATACACTTCGCCTATCATGTCCAACCGCTTATCTTCGTCATTAGAGTCGTTAGGTACCTTGGTACGCTCGGGTTGCAAGTTTCAAGAAGTGCCAAGTATTTATAGTCATAATTATGATTGCATTCATGGCATGAGGAACAAATCAACAAATGTTAAATTTGAATTCCTTGAACGTCAAGCAAGGCAGTATTCAAGCAAGGCAGCTATCAAGCGAGGCAGTGATCAAAGGTTGAGACAGTGCCAGTCTTTCAAATTTTCATTATGCTGGAGTCTCATAGAAGGGTCTACAAAAAGAAAGGAGCACATGTCAGGCAGATGTTTGAGGAGTGAACCTGAAGGTTTAGACATTATCTTGAAGAAAAGAGAAGTTGAACATGCATTCAAGCAAGTTGGATGTTGGAATTTTTGCGAGAAACTTCAAGAAGGTCATGCGCAAAACACCAAGGAATTTGCCTTAAATTTCACGTGACTGAATTCAAAAGTTGGGGTGCTTGAATTGCAAATCTCACCAAAGGTAATATCCATAGTCACTGAGATTCCAAGGGGACAAGAAAGATGGTTTAAAAATTTCAAATTTGATATGACCCCTGCAAAAAATTTCTGAAGCCGGAGTTCATTGACTAAGATTTAAACAAATTTGTACCCAGAAATTATGTCAAGGACTCATATGCGAATTTACTTACCTGCATACAGAGGTACTTTACTTGTGAGGGGAGATATAATAAGGTGTATTCATACCACTTCAAGCTTCTGCTGCATTTCACAGGAAAAATATCTCTTGATTTACCTTTCTACTTGTTTCATAGCCTAGGCAAAATGTGCGACAAAGTTCAACTAAAGAAGGAAGCCTGTGAGACCTCATTGTTTCACCACGGCTTAGTCAAGTTGATCGTTTTGCATGAGCTCCAAAGAATAGACAGGGATTGGTCCACATTCATATTTATGTCTGGCTTCAAGAACGAAACTGGTCTCAGTCCTCAAACTATGAAAAATTCTCCACCAACAACTGGTCATCGTGCAGAAACAAGATCCAGGAGATTTGTAAAATCGAAAGCTAGGTAACAGGTAAAGGAGCCCACCAGAACACTGATAATTCAAGACACACCCCAAGAGTCCCAGAAAGAAAAATGCAAAGGTGGATGGAGTATATGAATTTAGTATTTGGGCATCACAAGACAAGTGTGGCAAGGAATCCTGTTGCAGATGCTGAGTAGCTATTGTTGTGATTACTCTCTTCTACAAGTTCATTATTATTGTGACTTGGGGAGGTTATGGTACGTTAGAATTTAGAATCCCTTTCAATTTTTGTTTGAGAAGGAAGTTGAGCCACCCCCTCCTACCTTTTTAGGACTAGTATAATAATGAAGTGAGAAAATTTCGATGTGCCCGATGCTCCCAACCATGTTCATATTTTACTGCTGGGAGAAAATTTTTATGGTTGCTTATCTGGTCACGTGCTCCCAACGTCGTAGGGTTTCGGTGAATGAGTAGAGTGTTTCTCTGCGCTTGAGACCAAGGGCGCAAGCTCACGTTTTGGCTCCTGTAAGGGTTTGCCAAATGTAAAATTGACACGTGGATAAGTCTCAAACTACACGTAATATTATAGAAGTCTTTGGCTATTGCCACGTGTGCAAACTTTTCATTTTGTTTATGCAATTTGGATTCTAATTCCAGGATCATGTGAATGATATGAAATCAAAGTTCATACCTTAGTATTGTTAAGGAGCATATGAATTATTTTAATGTTAGTTTCATTATTACTTAAATGGTATGAATTTTATAGTTAAAGAAATAAATAAGGTACTTCAGCATGTTAAAACATAAGTATATTTATTATTTGTTTTGCTATTTTATTTGTAATAACTTTCTCCTTTGTGGTAAAAAGGAAGGGAGAGAAGAGAAAGTTGATGGGAGAGAAGAGAAAGTTTTGTATAATTAATTAATTAATTGTAATAAAATTATTATTTTATGAATATTTTTAAAATAATAATTTTTAGTTTATGGGGTTTTGGATAGGTAGTGATAAAGGATTTTTTAACGTGAAGTTATTTATTCAAATTTTTTCTTAATCGAAATGATATATTGCACATAATGAAAAATGTATTCTTGTCAAACTTACAAAACCGAAAATTTATAAAGTGATATTAAATTTATTTTATACTATATATATATATATTATATTTACTATATATATTATATTATTTTATTTCAATTTTTTAGTGAGAGTAATTATTCATATTCAAGCTTATGTGATCTATATTTGGATTATTTGAAACTAATTTAAAGAAATCACATTGGTAGATTTAGGTCTACTTAAATCTACCAATGTGATTTCTTCCGAAATTAGTTCAAATAATCTAAGAAGAATTAGTTAGTGGGTTTGGAGTATACTCTAAAACTATTTTTGTTTGATTAAGGGTTTGTTTTTCTCGTATATAAAGAAGATTAATAGATGCAAGACATAGAAGCATCTAGGAGTGAAAATTTACCTCGTTACAAATTTACCCTGTTACAAATCACAAGTAGCACGGATCCACTACCAAAAATTTGAACGTGGTTGCTTGTCCCGAGTGGTTAGGGACGGCCGCTTATTGCCTCCCCGCCTGAGTTCAACTCACAGAATCGCTACCCCACAGCTTTGTAACCAATTCAGCTTAGCTGCTCCATGTTGTATCATCTAGCTTCCGCGAATATGTGTAAAATGTCCCTTCTTCAGCAGGGATGCCCTTTCCCCTCTGGAAAAAAGAAGAAAAAAGAAGAAAAAGATAATTATTACAAGTGTTATAAATTTTTGGATCAGTAACCGGAGAACCCACAGTATAAACATCTTTTTGCCAACGTTTCAAATCCCAACTGGGATAATTATTACAAGTGTTATAAATTTCTTAAATAACAATAATGAATAAATTTACATTTACAAACAACAACCAATAATATTCCTACCCACAAAAAAATGTTCAAAAAACATTAATTAAAAAATTAGTTACAAGTCTTCAATAATTCAATCATCTTTAAAACAAATTCCTACTTACAATTCCTCTCAAAACATCTATTAAAGAAGAATTAGTTAGTGGGTTTGGAGTATACTCTAAAACTATTTTTGTTTAATTAAGAATTTGTTTTTCTCGTATATAAAGAAGTTTAATAAATGCAAGACCTAGAAACATTAAAAGTGAAAATTTACCCCGTTACAAATCACAAGTAAATAATTATTATTTCCTTAAATAACAATAAAGAGTAAATTTACATTTACAAATAACAACCAGTAATATTCCTACCGACAAAAAAATCACAAAAAAATTAATTAAAAAATTAGTTACAAATCTTCAATAATTCAATCATCTTAACATCTATTAAACCATTTTTTCCGTATCAAACTCTAAAAGCATTAATTGTAATAAAGACAATTTTTTTTTCTAACGTGTTAGGCGAGGAAGCCGTTGAAGAGACCGCTAGAGTGTGAAAGATCTGAGTAGGTTCACCACTGGTTCACCAGGAGTTGGCCATCTGCACTAACGAAGATATACAGCAAGTCGCAAGCTCGTGACAGGAGCCCCTGCAAAAACTGTATCAGAGCCAGTAACGTCTGGTTCTAAAGGTTGGTACTCTAATCTAAAGTACTCATAATCAGAATGGAACCATTCAAGAAATCTATTTCTTTCTGTGAACTAGAAGAGAGAGACTCTCAGGTTGAGGAAAATCCTTTAAGAGATATGTTTGCAAGTAGTTCTAGTAGAACCTTAAATTTTGCAGAACTTACCTATGAAGAATCTCAGCCTTCCGCCCGTTGGGAATTACCATAGGTATCCCCTTCTGAAGTTTATAGTGACTTAGCCCCCTTTCATTTAATTGCTGCATCAAGGATAAGCATTAAGGAGTCAGTTAGTCAAGTCCAAGAAAAATCAGATAACATTCAAAGGTGAATAAATCTTTAGAGAAATTATCCAGGTTACCAGATAGAAAGGCCATCTGCAACAGATATGGACTTGCAATAGATGATCCTTTGATCAAGAAAAGAAAGACTAAGAAAAGAGCTAAAAGAGAATTCAGGGAGATCTTCTACAAAAACAAGAAAAATTATCCAAAGGACAGAAGAAGAAAATATCACACAAGAAATAGAAGTCAGAAGCATAGACATAAGGGATATTATAGGTACGTGCCAAATACTCATTATGACAACCCCTCTCATATCCATCTGCATTCAGCTAAGTAAGAAAAATGGAACAAAATCACTTGCTGGTTATGTGGGCAGAATGGGCATACTGCCTCAAGGTGCCCGCAAGGGGAGGAATCAAAGCTTAACAGAGGGAAGAAGACTGCTGTCTATGCTCAAAAAGCCAAACAAGTCAAAAAAGAGCATAGAGGCCCTATTGCTTGCCTTAAATGTGGATCTGCGACTCATGTCACTGAAATGTGCCCCAATTTCACAATCAGAGATACAACACAACAACACCAGCTTGAAGAAACATCTCTTGATTCTTTTAGCTCTACAGAAGAAGAATTTCAAGCAAACATGGGCTAATACTCCGAATCAGGTTCATCAGAATGCTCATGTTTTGATTCTGATGAATGTGCTTGCCATGCCATGTATGAAGATGATTATGATGATTTTAGCAGCTCAAGTGAAGAAGAAAGACAAAAGCCTCCTAAAGAAAAGGTGCTAATGGCATCCACTGATGAAGAAGCAAAATTAAAAATTCTGTCTCAAATCCGAGCGATGAAGGATGGCGATATGAAGAACAGACTGATAGAAGCTTTCACAGACCAATTGAAAACCAAAGCTTCTAAGGAATCAGGGAAGAAACCGTTGTTTGTTGATGCATCCTATGAGCGCAATATGAAATCTTTTCAAATGCATCACCAAAAACCAGGGAGAGTAAGGTCACTTACTCTTGGTGAAGTAAGTGGAGAAATCCACCACATCAAATCTGAGATCTCTACAATCAAAGCTCAGATTGCAGAACTGCAGAAAGACAAACAAATTGCGACTAGCCAGAAATATGAAGAAGAAGAAGAAGAAGATGAGGATGATTCTTCGAACCCAACTGCACATGCACAAGAAGTCCAAATTGCTGAAGGTATGCAAGATCCAAATTTTGGATTTAAGGACATGAGATTATTTACTATCACTTATCAGCAACATCATGTTAAGGTAAATATCTGTATTCAAGGATTTTTTTTTTCAAATGACCGCATTATTAGACTCGAGTGTAGATATTAATATCCTTAATATGAAAAACATTCCAGCCAGATACTGGGTCTCTGCTGAAAGAAAGGTTGTGGGTCTTGGAAATAAGAGGCTTCAGTATGAAGTTCCAAAAGCTTCATTGTGTTTTGATTCACATTGTGTATATATGAAGTTTGTTGTTGCAGATATTCCTGTTGATTGTATATTAGAAAATATATTTCTTGCTGCAGTTGAACCACACGGTTCAGCTAGGTTGAAAGGAGGAAGATCTGGTTACTTTATCTCCGTCCCCACATCAAAAGGAAAAAAGAAGAAGATTATACTGCCTTATGTCTCCAATCCAAGAGTCTCTACCATGGTATAGGCAATGCAAAAGTTAGATAAGGCAGAATCCTTACTAACAGACCTCAAAGATCTCAAGAGTAAACTAAGGATTGAAGAACAGCTAAAGCTGCCTCAGGTAAAAAGCAGAATTCAAGATTTGAAGCAACAACTAGAAGAAAAATGCTGTTCAGAAGAGCCGAATGCCTTTTGGCATCGAAAACAACATACTATCAGGCTGCCATATAAAGAAGGATTTGCAGGAAAACCCTGCAAGAGTAGAGAAATCCCTATGAGCAAAGAATATAGGGATCTCTGCCAGAAAGAGATCCAACAACTGCTTGACAGGAGACTAATAAGAGAATCAAATAGCCCATGGAATTGTTATGGATTTTATGTAAACAAAAGGGCAGAGCAGATCAGGGGTATCCCAAGGCTTGTCA
Source organism: Pinus taeda (assembly GCA_000404065.3). NCBI lineage: Eukaryota > Viridiplantae > Streptophyta > Pinopsida > Pinales > Pinaceae > Pinus > Pinus taeda. The sequence continues at coordinate 32,282 of APFE030320305.1, forward strand.
TCAATTATAAACCTCTGAATTCAGTTCTTGCAGATGACACCTATCCAATTCCACACAAAGGAGACTTGATCAGAAGAATTGCAGGTGCAAAAATATTTTCAAAGTTTGATTTAAAAGCAGGATTTTGGCAAGTGGCTATAGAAGAATCAAATAAGTTTAAGACTGCCTTCAGCATTCCTACAAGACACTATGAATGGAATGTCATGCCATTTGGGCTCAAAAATGCCCCCTCAAAATTCCAGAAGGTAATGGATGATATTTTCCAGCCTTATTTTGACTGGTTGATTGTATATATCGATGATGTTTTGATTTTTACCAAGAGTATAGATGAACACTTTAAGCATGTAAATATTTTCTTAAAGTTAGTTCAGAAGAATGGGCTAGTTCTAAGCAAAAGGAAATAGAAGTTTTTCAGACTTCTATAAAAATTTTGGGTCATACAATCTGCAATGGGCAGATTTCTCTCCAGCAGCATGCCATTGACTTCGCTGACAAATTTCCAGATGTGCTTAAGGATAAGACACAATTGCAAAGGTTTTTGGGTTGCCTTAATTATGTCAGCAATTTTTATCAAGACTGCGCCAGCGATAGGAAAATCCTTAACAAGAGGTTAGGGAAGAACCCCCCTGAATGGTCAGACCTTCACACCAAAGCTGTTCAAGAAATCAAGGCTAAAGTAAAATCTTTACCCATTTTATATGTTGCAGATGATCAGGCCTTTAAGATTGTTGAGTTTGATGCAAGTTGGATGGGGAGGGGTTTTGAAGCAAAGAATTGGTAAAGAAGAGCAGGTAGTTCAATTTGCCTCTGGAGTCTGGAACTCTGTAGAACAAAATTACTCTGTTATTGAAAGAGAAGTCAAGGGTGCATGGAATTGTATAAGAAAGTTTGAGGTTTATCTGATAAATAAACCTTTTCTCCTCAGAACTGATGCATCAACCATGCAAAAGGTATTGACAAAGAATATTAAGAAGGCTGGAGAAGCGAAATTTGCAAGGTGGCAGGCCCTGTTTGCCAATTTTGACTTCTCTGTTGAACATATTAAAGGAAGAGATAACAACCTTCCTGATTTTTTAAGTAGAGAATATATTGAGCAGAAAGAGGCACAAGTTTTGGTTATTGTTACTGAATGGGAACAGGAACACAAGAGGGAAACAATGAGGATCATACCAGACGAATTAGAATGGGAAACATATAAAAAAGACTGGAGACCCACATGGAAACTCAGAAATACAAAAGTTTTGGATGCTAATCTACAACCCCATATGGATCTTCAATTATATGTGCCAGAAAGAAAAGTTTACCCCAAATGAAGGACGTGGATACATGAAATTATTTATGACAAAGCCAGAAGGAATGCTGAATTAGCAAGGAAAGCATTGGAGCAGAACTTTCACGACATTGCTACTATTTGGCAGCATGGGGGAAAGGATACAAGAATCTATGAAAGACATGTCTGCATATATCGTACCCGTGACTTGTGGAATGAACCTGGTCATCTAAAGACACACATGGCAGCAAGATGGCCCAGAAATGATCCCATGATTATGTTTCCTGACACTGTCTTTGATTTTGCAGATTATAAAAGATTATGATTTCTTAATGTTGATGACCAAATAGAAACCCACTATACCAGGCTCAAATTCAGCACAGTCGGGCATTATCAAGGATATCAACAAAATCAATGGCTCAGAGAATGGTGGAAGGATTACGGGGTCAATAAAACTGCTATGGACCCGGTAGAGCATGAGAAATATTGCAGGAATATGGGCAAACCCTGTATCATGGATTGCAATATGGCATGCAATCATCCA